>PVJI01028920.1:0-15900 GCA_004026765.1 Micronycteris hirsuta
CCTGTTGATATTCCTCCATGCCTTATATAAATCCCTTTAATACTTCATACAATAAAAGCTGGGTGATGATGAACTTCTTGAACTTGACCTTATCTGAGAAGCACTTTATCTGCCTTTCCATTCTAAATGAATGTTTTGCTGGATAGAGTATTCTTGGATGCAGGTCCTTGCCTTTCATGACTTGGAATGCTTCTCTCCAACCCCTTCTTGCCTGCAAGGTCTCTTTTGAGAAATCAGCTGACAGTCTTATGGGAATTCCTTTGTAGGTAACTGTCTCCTTTTCTCTTGCTGCTTCTAAGATTCTCTCCTTATTTTTAATCTTGGGTAATGTCATTATGATGTGTCTTGGTGTGTTCCTCTTTGGGTCCAAGTTCTTTGGGACTCTCTGAGCTTCCTGGACTTCCTGAAAGTCTATTTCCTTCACCAGCTTGGGGAAGTTCTCCTTCATTATTTGTTCAAATAAGTTTTCAATCTCTTGGTCTTCCTCTTTTCTTCTGGCAGCCCTATGATCCGTATGTTGGGCCGTTTACAGATGTCCTGGAGGTTTCTGAGCCCCTTCTCCATTTTTTGAATTCTTGTTTCTTCATTCTTTTCTGGTTGGATGTTTTTTTCTTTCTGCTGGTCCACTCCGTTGATTTGAGTCCCAGTTTCCTTCTTATCCCTATTGGTTCCCTGCAGATCTCTCCTCATTTGTTCAAGTAATTGCGATAATTTTTTGTCGAATTCTGTGAGCATCCTGATTACTAGTGTTTTAAACTGTGCATCTGATAGGTTGGCTATCTCTTGGTCGGTTTGTTCTGGAGCTTTGATGTGTTCTTTCATTTGGGCCATTTTTTTTTTCTCGGTTCGCCTGTTACTTTAAGGGGTGGAGCCTTAGGTGTTCACAAGGGCGGGTCAACTCATGTCGCTATTTTGTGACGCTGTCTATGGCGGCGGGGTAACCCTCATCGTTGTGTTGTGACCCAGCCTGTGGGGGCGGGACCTGCGAGAACAATGGCGCTTGCTCCAATCTCTGCACCCACACTGCTTCCGACAAGCAAGTTGAGCTCCTCTGTGCTGGCTCCGGGGTTGCTCCGGGGTCGGTGGATGGGCCGCGCAGTTCCAAGTCCTCGTGGATCTCCCCAACGAACTCTCCTGTGAGGCCGGGAGTTCCTCCCTCCGCCTCAACTCCCACAGGTGTTTTCAATCGGTGGTTTGAGGTTTTATTTCCCTGCTTTGATGGGATGCGCCCTGCTTTTTCTCCCGGTTTGTCTGCACGCGAATTAGGACCTGCCCGATCCAACAGTCTTGGCCCCGCTGGGTCCGGGTGGGCTGGGCGCTGGCTGCGTTTTGGTCAGGCACATCTGTCTCGGTGTGCTGCAGTGTTGCCAGTACTACTCTACAAACCGAGGTCTTGCCATGCGCTCACCACCTGGCTCCCTGCAGAGTGGCTGCTCGCTCTCTCCGCCCGGCTCTGCCCCGCTTACCAGACTGGCTGTAAGTGTCTTCTTTAACTCCTTGGTTGTCGGACTTTCTCTCAGTTCGATTTTCTGTCAGATCTGGCTGGTTTTGTTTAATTAAATTGCTGTTTTTTCCTCATTTGGTTGTGTGTGGAGGCACAGCATGTCCACCTACACCTCCATCTTGCCGGAAGTCCCTTTTCAATATATTTATTGAAAAAACCCACATGTAAGTGGCCCTGCACCATTCAGGGCTGTTGTCAAGGGCCAGCTGCACTTACGGATGTGACCATGAGCTGCTGCTATGTTGACACCTCCACAGGCCCTGTTGACGTCCACTGTGGGCCCATATCTATCAGTCTTGGAACCTTTCTCCGCTCCCAGAGGTCGGTCTTTCCCCACCCGCCCCACCATGCCCACCTGCTCACCTGTGCCTATGTTTTGTAGTTCAGAAGTTGTCTCCTGGTGAAAAAGCTCTTTAATTTGCCCTGGAAGAGAAAAGAAGGCAAGGATGGGAGAGGGGCCCTCGCAAGTAATCATGCCCTTCGCAGCCTGAACCCTGCCCCAGCCCTGCCCTCTGACCAGGACACCTTACACCCCCTCTTCAGAAGGGCCACCTGCTTTCTTCATTCCTTCACCCTGTTCACAGCTAGCAGACACGGAGGTATCTCAGTCATGGAGAATCTGTGCCCAGAGATAAGAGCCTCTGTGATCTGGGCACCAGCTGAGTGGCATGGGATCTTGCAAGTCAGCCTCAGCCAACCACACTGATGGGAGATAATGTCATTGGCAAATATTGACTGATGCTTTCACAGGTGGAGCTGGCAGCAAGGCATGAAGATGAAATTTTATTTTCATAAAAAAAATGATAGACTTCTGGCCAAGATGGAGGCATAGGAAGACACACTGTGCCTCCTTGCACAACCAAAAGAGGAAAAACAACAATTTAAAAACAAAACCAACCAGAACTGACAGAAAATTGAACTGTATGGAAGTCCAACAACCAAGGAGTTAAAGAAGACACATTCATCCAGACTGGTAGGAGGGGCAGAGCCTGACGGAGAGGGCTCATGACAATGCGGCAACTGGCGGACCCGGCCAGGCAGCGCTTTGTGGAGCAGGGCAGGCAACGCGGCAGCTGGCTGGCAAGGCAGCGGCTGGTGGGCCCAGTGAGGCCATGGGCTGGTGGAACGGGTGGTCCCACATTCACATGTGGATAAAGGAACAGTTGGGGAGTGAAACAGACCGTGCAACCCAGAGCTCCAGTGTCGGGAAATAAAGCCTCAAACCACTGACTGAAAACACCTGTGGGGGTTGAGGCGGCAGCGGGAGTAACTCCCAGCCTCACAGGATAGATCATTGGAGAGACCCACAGTGTCCTAGAACATACACAAGCCCACCCAACCAGAAATCAGCATAGAAGGGCCCACTTTGCTTGTGGGTAGTGGGGGAAGTGACTGAAATCGGCAGAGAGAGAAGTAAATGGCACTGTTCCCTCTCAGACCCCTTCCCCCAGACAGTCACAACTAGGACTTGGGTTGCCCCACTCTGATGAACACCTAAGGTTCTGCCCCCTTGTACATAATAGGTGCACCAAGGGAAAAAAATGGCCCAAATGAAAGAACAGATCAAAACTCCAGAAAAAATACCAGTAAGCCACGAAAAGATAGCCAACCTATCAGATGCACAGTTCAACACACTGGTAATCAGGATGCTCACAGAATTGGTTGAATTTGGTTGCAAATTAGATGAAAAAATGAAGGCTACACTAAGTGAAATAAAGGAAAATGTACAGGGAACCAATAGGGATGGGAAGGAAACTGGGACTCAAATCAACGGTGTGGACCAGAAGGAAGAAATAAACATTCAACCAGAAAAGAATGAAGAAACAAGAATTCAAAAAAATGAGAGGCTTAGCAACCTCTGGGACATCTTCAAACGATCCAACTTCCAAATTATAGGGGTACCAGAAGGAGAAGAGGAAGAGCAAGAAATTGAAAACTTATTTGAACAAATAATGAAGGAGAACTTCCCAAAGCTGTTGAAGGAAATAGACTTCCAGGAAGTCCAGGGAGCTCAGAGAGTCCCAAAGAAGTTGGATCCAAAGAGGAACACACCAAGGCACATCATAATTACATTACCCAAGATTAAAAATAAGGAGAGAATCTTAGAAGCAGCAAGAGAAAAGGGGACAGTTACCTACAAAGGAATTCCCATAAGACTGTCAGCTTATTTCTCAAAAGAGACCTTGCAGGCAAGAAAGGGTTGGAAGGAAGTTTACCAAGTTATGAAAGGCAAGGACCTACATCCGAGATTACTCTATCCAGCAAAACATTCATTTAGAATGGAAGGGCAGATAAAGTGCTTCTTGGATAAGGTCAAGTTCAAGGAGTTCATCATCACCCAGCCTTTATTATATGAAATGTTAAAGAGATTCATCTAAGAAAAAGAAGATAAAAAATATGAACAGTAAAATGACAACAAACTCACAGTTGTTAAAAACCACAGCTAAAACAAAAGCAAAAGCAAACTAAGCAAACAACTAGAACAGGAACAGAACCACAGAAATGGAGATCACATGGAGGGCTATCGACAGGAAAGTGGGAGGGGTAGAGAGGGGGGAAAGGTACAGAGAATAAGTATCATAAATGGTAGGTAGAAAATAGACAGGGGGAGGTTAAGAATAGTATAGGAAATGTAGAAGCCAAAGAACTTATGTGTATGACCCATGGACACGAACTAAAGGAGGGGAATGTGGGTGGGGGTGTGTGTGGGGCGGAGGGGAATAAAGTGGGGGAAATGGGACAACTGTCATAGCATAATCAATAAAATATATTTTAAAAATGAAACATTTAAAAAAAAGATTTTATTTAGTTTTAGAGAGAGAGGAAGGGAAGGAGAGAGAGAAAGAAATCAATGTGTGGTTGCCTCTTGCACAACCCCTACTGGGGATGTGGCCCACAACTCAGGCATGTGCCCCATCTGGGAATTGAACCAGAGACCCTTTGGTTCGCAGGCCAGCACTCAACCCGCTGAGCCACACCAGCCAGGGCAAAAAAAATGAAATCTTTATTGTATATTTTTCCCATTGCCATTTAGTCCCCTTACACCCTCCTCCACACCCCAACAATCACCACACTGTTGTCCATATCCATGAGTCCTTTTTCCTTTTGCTCAATCCCTCCACTTCCTCACCTTCCCCCCAGCTGTCATCTGCTCTCCATCTATGAGCCTGCCCCCATTTGCCTGTTAGTTCAGTTTGTTCATTAGATTCCACATATGAGTGAAATCATATGGGATAAGTCTTTCTCTGACTTATTTCACTTAGTGTAATGTTGTCCAGGTCCATCCATGCTGTCACAAAGAGTAAAACTTTCTTCATTTTCTTTTTTTAAATATTTCATTTATTTATTTTTAGAGAGAAGGGAAGGAAGGGAGAAAGAGAGAAACATTGATTTGTGAGAGATACATTGATTGGCTGCTTCTCACATGCCCCCAACTGGGGACCTGGCCTACAACCCAGGCATGTGCTCTGACTGGGAATCGAGCTAGCAAACTTTCAGTTCACAGGCTGGCACTCAATCCACTGAGCCACATCAGCCAGGGCAAAACTTTTTTCTTTCTTATGGCTGAGTAGTATTCCATTGTGTAAATATCCCATAGTTTTATCCAGTCGTCTACTGATGGACACTTGGGCTGCTTCCGTATCTTAGCAATTGTAAATAATGCTGCAATGAACATAAGTGTGTGTATGTTCTTTCAAATTAGTGTTTTGGGTTCTTTGGATATATTCCCAGAAGTGGTATCACTGGGTCAAAAGGCAGCTCCGTTTTTAGTTTTTTTAGGTACCTCCATACTGCTTTCCACAGTGGATGCACCAGTCTGCATTCCCCTCAACAGTGTACTAGGGTTCCCTTTTCTCCACATCCTCACCAGCACTTGCTGTTTGTTGATTTATTGATGATAGCCATTCTGACAGATATGAGATGATATCTCATGGTTGTTTTAATTTGCATTTCTTTGATGATTAGTGATGTTGAACATCTTTTCATATGACTATTGGCTGTCTGTATGTCCCCTTTGGAGAAGTGTCTATTCAGGCCCTTTGCCCATTTTTAATTGAGTTTGTTTTTTTGGTGTTGAGTTTTGTAAGTTCTTTATAAATTTTGGATATTAACCCCTTATCAGATGTATCAGCAAATCTTTTCTGGAAGACTCAATTTTTAAGTGTCCAGTTCAAGGACTTTAAGTGCATTCACAGTGCTGTGCAACCATCCCCACCATGAATCTCCAGGATTTCTCCATCTTCCCAAACTGGAACTCTGTCCCCACTAAACACTAACTACCCCTCGCCCTTCCCCTCCCCCAGCCCCTGGCCCCCACCAAATACTTTCTGTCTCTTAATCTGATTCCTCCAGGGACCTCATTAAGTCTAATCACGCAGTATCTATCTTTTAGTGTCTGTTTCATTTCACTGAGCATAATGTCTCCAAGGTTCAACCATGTCAGCATCTCCTTCGTTTTGAAGGCTGAATAATCTTCCATCATATGGATGGACTACATTGTATTTATCCATTCATTCATAAACAGACACTTGGGTTGCTTTTGTCTTTAGGCAGTTGTGAATAATGGTTCAGTGAACATGGGTGTATAAACATCTCTTTTTAAATTGAATGTATCAGGGTAATGTTGGTTAATAAAATTATATAGGTTTCAGGTGTAAAATTCTATGATATATCATCTGTATACTGTATTTTGTGTTCACCATCCAAAGTCAAGTCTCCTTCCATCACCATTTATCCCCCCTTTACCTTCTACCTCCTCCCCTTCCCTCTGGTAATCACCATACCGTTGTTTGTGTCTGTGAGTTGGGTTTGCTTTTTTTTTTTTTTTTTGCTTAATCCCTTTACCTTCTCAACCTGCCCTCACCCCTCCCCTCTGACAGTTGCCAGTCTGTTCTCTGTATCTATGAGCCTGTTTCTATTTTGTTTGTTAGTTTATTTTTTCATTAGATTACACGTATCATTGAAATCATATGGTACTTGTTTTTCTCTGACTGGCTTATTTCACTTAGCATAAGCCTTTTTCTTTTTAATAAACTTTTTATGTTGGAAAGATTTTGGGTGTACAGAAAAGTTACAGAGATAGTGTAGAGTTCCTGAATTCTCTCCTCGCAGTTTCACCTAAATGTTAATATTTTACAAAACCATCCCTTGCTTTTGAAATACATGATGGATGTTGGATAGCTTTCCAAATGAGCCAACAGAGATATCCTATCTCAGAAATTGACTGCTCGAATTTAATTCCTGGCTCTGTCCCTTCTCTCTCTGTGACTCTGTTAGTGTAGGTAACTAGCAAAGGGAATCAGACATTATTAAGTATAATAAACTAGGGAGCATTAGCCTGCTTGCTTTTCCAGAAAGTGACAGCTTCACACACTCCCCAGGGAACCACCTTCCCATTCTCACAGATCACTGGGGGACAGAGCAATAAAGGGGGAGGTGAGCACATGCCCAGTAGGAGCCAAGATGGTGACCATAGAGCCTGTCAGTCTAGCCTGGGAAAGGATCGGTTAAATAAAAGACACAACCTTGGAAGATCTAGAAAATATTGGCAGATTGGTTGGGGGAAGTTAATTGGTTATTTTGAAAAAGCTCCTGGTCCTTCTCAAGCCTGAGGTACTATAATCCCAGGAAACACAGCCCTTCTTTCTCCTACCCAGTAGCACGTGCACCCAGGCAGGTCCAGCAGCCATGTGGGCCTGTGATGGACCACACGGGCTCCAAAGGACTGAGCTTGAATATGAAACAGAGACTCTGGACACTGGCATTTGTTTTGGCCTCACTGAAGACAGGGTTGGATTTTTTCCATGGAGGAATAGATGGAAATGGGACACTGGGAGCCCAGGGACAGCCTTCTGTTTCCACACAAATGAATCTTGCCACAGTACAGTTTTCCATGTGTGGGTCCATGAAATACTTTTCTCATGATCCTGTGAAAGAGCCCGACTTCCACCAGGAACAGCTCCAGGCAGGTCATTTAACCCGTCAATGCTGACTCAGTTTCCTTCTTCACCCTAAAATGGGGAGAATTACAGCACTTACTTCCTAGATCTAAATGTGATGAGTGTTTCAATCCATATAAAGGAAAAAGCCTACACAGCACAGTGCTTTCATGAAAGCATCCTGACTTGACAGCCATTCCCATGACAGCCATACATTTTGTGGAGGTGTTACAGAACCAAAGCGGAGGTTCAGTTGCCCGGCACCACTGATAGGTAAACTCTAGAGGCAGACACTGGTGAGAAAGGAAAGAGGTTTTTATTCAGATGCTGCACGATCAGGGAGAATGGCAGACTCTTGTCTCAATGCCCACTCCTTCCAGGAAACCTGGGGAAAGCCCAGCTGTTCCCAGCCAGACCAAAACCAAAGGCATCATCTAGGGTTTCTTCTCCCATTCAAAGTAGCATCCTTTGGGATCCACAGGCAGCTACTGAATGGTCATCCAGGTAGATCAGCTTGTTTCCAGCTGCTTTCCAGCTTCCGGCTCCTTCCTGGAACCCATGTGTGGGGCAGGCACCACCATTGGCCATGCAGCTTCTAGGGTCACAAGGTCCCATGAACACACTAGCCAGTGCATTCACCAGGTGGGCAAGAGAGCATCCTTTTCTTCCCCTGGGTTTATATTAGTTTTGTGTGTGGGGTGGACCAGGTGCTTTCTCAGAATGCCCAATTAACTTCCAAAACTTCTGCACATCCCAGGTAGGTCCACCAATCCCTTCTTTTCCCTGGGCTAGACTGACAGTCCTCTTTGGTCCAGCATCTCCCCTTGTCGCCATTCTGACCTCTATGGTGCACGTGCCTGCCTTCCCTGGTACCACCCCAAATCAGGTACCAGAGGGGAGTAGGAGGGCTTTTCCCCTATCCAATTATCTTGCTAGCCTTGAACATGCTCAGTGTAATACTTCCTCCTGCCACCATCTTGCCCAGGGATATGGGAGACTCCTGTGGTGCTCTTTTAACTGTGTACCTGCCATGCCCTAGTTCCCAAATGCAGTGAGTTGCCCATACTCAGGGCCCACTGACAGACTAAAGGGACCCTGGAAACCCCACCCAGCCTCTCAGGCAGTGCCAAGGATTGCCCTAGAGGGAGGGGCAGGGGATCTGCCACCAGAAACAGGCTTCTCTACACTGGGGGAGGTGGGGGAGAAGAGGCCCCTCCTCTGCTCACCTTCAGCCTGCTCCCTGTGGTCCAGAAAGGAGTCTATTGGTATTAGAGGGACCACTGATTTTATTTAACTGGCCCATGATGGACAGACATTTAGGTTTTGCTACCACAAATAATGCAGCTCAGAATCACAATCACATGAATTTCCTTGCATGTGCAAGTTCATCTACAAGATATGTCTTCCCAAAATCAGGTGGCCGAGACAAAGGGAATGCCCTTTCGCAGCCACACAGGGCTGGCCTCTTGCAAGGCTGTTTCCAGGGCTGGGCCACATTTGCAATGACTCAAACTTTGATCTTTACCCATCCAATACCAGAAGGATAAGGAGGGGACTTGACTTGAGGTAGACAGAGGAGGAGGCACCAGCCTGGGGACAGGTGAGGGCTGTTGTGCAGGGGAAGCAGGTGCTCTGCAGGTGTGGTGCCTAAGACCACCACCATCATCATTAGGCAAGGAATGAGTGAATCATCCCATAGGCCAGCGAGTTCAGCTCACAAAGGGCTTTGTGTCTCCAGCGAAGATGTGTGAACTCTCTTCAGGGCTGTAGGAAAGCCTTGGGATTCTAAGCAGGGATGTTCAGTGCCATCCTGTCTGTCTCAGAGCTATCTCTCTGGTTGCTGGTGACAGGTGTGGAGGAGATAGGCACCATGCAGGAATTTGATTCAAAACTGCAAACAGATGTTGAGTATCTGGATCCCCAAGGACTGTAGGTTTTCTGGGGCAGGGACTGTGTCTGTCCTGGCCACTGCAGTGACCCCACAAATGTGGCTTAAGGCTTAGTGGACAGAGGGGCTGATAAGCGACAAAATAAATGAAAGCATGCAACACTGGGGGTGGTGCAAAGAGGAGGCTTTTGAGAATTATTAAAGAGGTAACACCATCAGAGCTGGATGGTCAACTGACTACAGGGGATGAGGAGGGAAGGTGGCATCAGAGAGGGTACCAAGTCACACATGGATGGGCGGACAAACCGGAGATCAAGTCCGAGAACATGTCTAGGAAGAGCAGGTGGGCACAGGCTCGCTGAGAAGCCCATGCTACAGATGGAGAGGAGTGGGAGACAGGAGACACAGGATGGATGGGATGGCTCAGGACCAGGGGACTGCCATAAGGGACAGGTGCATCAATATATGGGACAAGGCAAGCAGAGTGCCCAGGCAAAAGAGTGCATTAATCCTGCCTTTTGATGTTGTGTATTTTCTGATGCTTTGCCATCCTGGGGCCCTGCTGATCCTGGAGACAGTGCCCCGCCCAGGGTTAGCTAATTACTAGAGATAGCAAACAGCTCCCTTGGGAGTGTTCCTCTCCTCTGTAAACCAGCCAGTGCAACAGCTCACAGCCACAGCCACCTCCTTCATCAAGCTCTGCACCTGGGTCAATAATGCCTCTGCCCTGCTTACCCCGGGGCCAAGAACTAGGGCAACCTCTGTTCCTCAGAGGCTGTTGAAATTATTCAAAGCCAGTCCTATACTTGGTCCTGCCCTGTCTTGCCTTTCTCATGGAAAATAAAATCAATGCTCTCACGCACTTTTTCAACCTCATCCGTCCACCTCCTGTCCCATCCTGGTGCTTCCTCTTGTGGTCAGGTGTAATGAAAGCCTCCTGCTTCTACTTCTAGGGGATTGAATATAAATGTCTTCCTTCATGACAGTCGTTTCTGTGTCTGCGTGTCTTGTCATGCCCAGTTAAAGCAAATTCATTTGAAGATGAGAGGATTTTCAACAACACAGATAGATGGTCAACAGGGCCAGATGCCACAGGAGGTTAGGGCAGCCAAGAGTGCTTGGTAGCTGGAGGAACGGAGGGGTCCCCACTGAGATAGATGGGCTGATGGTGGTGTGCGGAGAGCCTGTGTTGTCTCTGCCTGGGAAATGAGCCCAAGGTTAATGCTAATGGGAAGGAGACTGTGGGCAGCTGAATGGTACTAGTTTGGAGAAGCATATTTGCCTTGGGTCTGCAGTGGAAGAAATGCTGACAGACCGTGGGAGCATAGTGATATTTTGGGGGGACATTGGGGTGATCAAAGGGGAGAGGGGCTGATCAGGCAGAGGACTGGGAGTTCACCTGACTCAAACTGTGCCCCTTGGAGCAGATGTAGGACAGTTGGCAGCATCAGGCAAGGTGTGGCTAAAAGGGATAGGCAGAAGGGTCAAACGTGATGGGGAAACTGGGGTCGAAGGTGGAGGGGAATGGGGATGCCTGAGATTGGATCGGGAGAGAAAGGTGTAGTCAGGGAGCTGGAGATGGGAGAGTGAGAGCACAAGGGTTGTGGACAGAGAGATAATGATGATGATGATGACGATAATGATGATGATGATGGTGATGATGGTGGTGGTGATGGCGGCGGCAGTTGTCATGGCAGCTAATCTTCACCAAAGCCCTCTTCTGTGCCAAGCCATAAATTTATAATGCCATACAGAACAGCTGCATAATTAGCAGGGCCACTGTAAAAAAAATAAAAAGGAAATACAAAGCTTTTCCTTTTCTTTCCTCATCTCTTTCTCTCAACTGGTCATAGTGTTTTCCATTTCTCATGTCATCATGTAATTCTAAGTAACAAGGACTTAAAATGTTAAATTCTTAGCGTCAATTTTACCATTCATCTTTATATTGTCCAACAACAGTTTTCAACACAAACATAAGAGCATTTAACTTTCTGGTGAAATCCCTTAACATACACAGTTTGGGTTTCAGAGCTCATGCGTGCACAAGTGTCTTGTTCTTCCCAGAACAGTGGAAACGCAGCACAAAACCTTTGCTTTGATACAAGTGCACGCGACCAACACTCTCCACTTTGAGCTTGCTGGTGAGTGAGGAAGAGCCGCTGAAAGGAAAGAGGACTGTGGCTTGTCCTCTCTCACTCCTTCTACTTCTGTGTGATCTCCTTCTGCATAAGTAGTTGGCTAATACAGGACAGTAACATGAGTGAAAAAAGATATCAAAGGGTTTCCTGATCTTTGTTTTTTAGAACACATCTGCCTAATTTCAGAGTTAGAAGCAAGCTCTTGTTTGAGTGGAAAGTGTGGCTCCTCAAGGCTGTCGGGGTCTTACTCGGTCCCAGACAGAGCACCAGGCACTGTACGCGCTCACTCTGAGTCTCGCTGGACCTTCACGTGTCCTGGCCACACTGACAGTCTGTGTTCGTGGGGCATCATGCCCGCTGAACGCAGCTCTCTTCTCACGCGCCTGCTCCTTTGTCCCATCAGACTTTGCTTACAAAGCACAAGTTGCAAGGTAAAACGATCGAGACTTTCCTGGCAAAGGCATTCTGCCCAGTGAGATAAGTCAAAGAGAGCAGGACAAACACTCTATGATCTCACTTGTATGTGGAATCTAAAAAAGATAAAATAAAAACACAGAGTAGAATGGCGGTTGCCAGGGTCTGAGGGCTTGGGAAATGAAAAGACATTGGCCAAAGGGTGCAAACTTCCAGTTAAAATATTAGCAGGATTGAGGACCTGATGTGCAGCACAGTGGCTGTAGCTAATAATAGTGTATGAATGCCTGAATGTTGCTAAGAGGAGAGATCTTCAAGGTTCTCACCATAAAAAGGAAACGATAACTATGAGATGGGCTGAAGCGGGTAGCTGATGCTCTGGTGGTCATCATTTTGCAATTTATAAATGTATCAAATCCGCCCTGGCTGGTGTAGCTCAGTGGATTGAGCACGGGCTGCGAACCAAAGTGTCACTAGTTCAATTCCCAGTCAGGGCACATGCCTGGGTTGCAGGCCAGATCGCCAGGAGGGCCACGTGAGATGCAACCACACATTGATGTTTCTCGCCATCTCTTTCTACCTCCTTCTGTCTAAAAATAAATAAATAAAATATTTTTAAAAATGTATCAAATCCATTGTATACCTTAAACTTACACAGTTATATGTCAATTTTATCTTAGTAAAGCTGGGGGGAAAAAGAATTCCCAGGTAACAACTGCAGAGTTAAGCCGAGTGCAGGGCCCTTCTGAGCGCTGGGCTCTGGACAATTGCACAGGTTGAACCAGACAAAGCCAGACTTGGCTCAGCATTTTACTGATGGCAAAACAAGGGAGCAACTTGCCAAACGTGCCCAGATGGAAATTGGCAAAACTGCCAACTCCTCTCTCTCATTATTGCACAATTGAACTGCGTCTTAGATGTTGGAATGAAGTTCTGCTGTCCCATCATGTGCATCCAGTCCACCCTGACAAATCCAATAACCACAGCTCATTCTGCTACCACTTGTACTTCCTTTTTGTAAGTCACCTGGTTGGAATTTGTGGAGAGAGAGTGGATGTTGGGATAATGCAGAAGTTTGGCTCACATGCGATTTTTTTCCTAGCAGTTTTTCATAATTAAAGAGAAAATCTTAATGGTATATGAGTAACCTTACTTAAAAAGAAAAAAATGAAGAGCTGCCAAAAAAGACTTCTTTGGCTAAGTAGTGGCTGGGTTCCATACTGGGTTCTTTTTTTTTTTTTTTATCCTCATACAAGGAAAAAAATTTTTCATTGTTTTTAGAGAGAGAGGAATGGGGAGAGAGGGAAACATTGATGTGAGAGAGAAACATCAATCGGTTGCCTGCTGTAGGCTTCCCAACTGGGGATTGAACCTGTAATCCAAGCATGTGCCCCAGCTGGGAATTGAACCCGCAAACATCTCAGTATATGAGATGATGCTTTAACCAACTGAGCCACACCACTCAGGGCCTGTGGCTGGGTTCTATGGTTGGGTTTTGTGATGAGTATCATGGCTGTGTTCCATGATTGGGTTCCGTGGTTATGTCCCACAGCTGGGCCCTATGGCTCTGTTCTGTAGCTGGGTTCCACAGTTGGGTCCTGCGGCTTTGTTCTGTGGCTGTATTCTATGGCTGGGTTCCAAAGCTGGGTTCTGTACAATAAATTAATGAAAGCACCCACATGCTGGATCATATTTGAATAAGGTTGAAAACCTCTCTTAGGGTGAATGCCTTCACTTCAATGAGGACTCAGGTGCCCTGAGTTTGAGACTGGAGAAAAGGGAATGGCACAGATATCCAGAGAGGTTACCTGGGGTAGGGGTTAGACCAGGATGCCAACTGGTTTTGTTAGTGATCTGGGTACAAAGTGCAGTGTGTTTTATTGTTCTACTCTCAGTCCTGGTTTTCCTCAATTATTTTTGTTATTAAAGGTAATATTTTATTTATATTTAATATTCTACTATAATTTAAATTTTTTATATTATAATCTCCTGTTATTTTTATTTTTTATTTTTAAGTATATTTCATTGATTATGCTATTTTAGTTATCCCATTTTTTTCTCCCCTTTATTCCCCTTCACCCTGCACCCCACCCCCCACCAGCATTCCACCACTTGTAGTTATTTCCATGGGTCGTACATGTAAGTTCTTTGGCTTCTCCACTTCCTGTACTATTCTTAACCTCCCCCTGTCTGTTTTGTACCTATCGTTTATGCTTCTTATTCCCTGTACCTTTTCCCTCATTCTCCCCCCCACCCCCTCCCCATTGATAACCCTCCATGTGATCTCCATTTCTGTGATTCTGTTCCTGTTCTGGTTAATTGTTTAGTTTGGGTTTTTTTTAGGTTCATTTGTTGATAGTTGTCAGTTTATTGTCATTTTACTGTTTATAGTTTTGATCATCTTCTTTTTCTTAGGTAAGTCCCTTTGACATTTCATATAATAATGGCTTGGTGATGATGAACTCCTTTAACTTGACCTTATCTGAAGCACTTTATCTGCCCTTCCATTCTAAAGGATAACTTCGCTGGACAGAGTAATCTTGGATGTAGGTCCTTGCCTTTCATTACTTTGAATACTTCTATCCAGCCCCTTCTTCTCTGCAAGGTTTCTTTTGAGAAATCAGCTGATAGTCATATGGGAACACCTTTGTAGGTAACTGTCTCCTTTCCTCTTGCTACTTTTAAGATTCTCTCCTTATCTTTAATCTTGGGTAAAGAAATTAGGATATGTCTTGGTGTGTGTTTCCTTGGGTCCAACTTCTTTGGGACTCTCTGGGCTTCCTGGAAGTCGATTTCCTTTGTCAGATTGGGGAAATACTGCTTCATTATTTTTTTTCTTTTTTCTTTTTAAATTTGTAAAGATTTTTTCTAAATTTTTAGACAGAGGGGGAAGGAGGGAGAAAGAGAGGGAGAGAAACATCAATGTGTGGTTGCCTTTCATGTGCCCCCCATTGGGGACCTAGCCTGCAACCCAGGCATGTGACCCAACTGGGAATCAAACCAGCAATGCTTTGGTTCATATTCTGGCACTCAATCCACTGAGCCACACCAGCCAGGGCTGCTTCATTATTTTTTCAAATAAGTTTTCAATTTCTTGCTCTCCCTATTGATTCTGATGTTGGAATGTTTGAAGTTGTCCCAGAGGTTCTTAAGCCTCTCCTCATTTTTTTGAATTGTTGTTTCTTTATTCTGTTCCAGTTGAATGTATCTTTCTTCTTTCTGCTCCAAATCATTGATTTGAGTCCCAGTTTCCTTCCCTTCACTGTTGGTTACCTGTATATTTTTCTTTATTTCACTTTGCATAACCTTTACTTCTTCCTCTATCTTGCAACCATACTCAACCATTTCTGTGAGTGTCCTGACTACCATTGTTTTGAACTCTGCATCTGATAGGTTGGCTATCTCTTCATCACTTTGTTCTATTTTTGGAGTTTTGATCTGTTCTTTCATTTGGGCCATATTTCTTTGTCTTGGAGCTCTCATTACATTGTAAGGGGCAGAGCCTTATGTATTCACCAGCGAGGGGCAACCCACGTCACTCGCTCTGTTGTGGTACTGTGTATGGTGGGAGTAGGGGGGACAATGCTGCTTGCTCGGCTCTCAGCAGGCTGTCAGTCAGTTCCCCTGACACCTGAGGCAAATTGGGCCCTTCTGGTGCTGATTCCCAGGTGGATGGGTTTGTGTGCATTCTAGGTGCATGTGGGCTCTCCAACAAACTCTCCTGTGAGGCTGGGAGTTTCTCCTGCTGCATCAACCCCCACAGGTTTTTACAGCCAGAGATTTTGAGGCTCTCTTTTACCCTGCTGGGATCCTGGGTTGCAGGGTCTGTCTTGCTCCCCAGTTGTTCCTCCCAGCTTATCCACACTCAAATGTGGGAGCAGCCTATTTGCCACCTTGCCTGTCCAGTCCTCCAGCAACCACCTTGCTGTGGGTCCTCTCTGCCCTGGCTGCCTGTCTCTACCCCTCCTACCAGTCTGAATGAATGTTTCTTCTTTAACTCCTAAGTTGTTGGACTTC
>PVJI01028921.1:0-15896 GCA_004026765.1 Micronycteris hirsuta
TCCTTTAACTTGATCTTATCTGGGAAACAGTTTTTCTGCCTTTCCATTCTGAATGATAGCTTTGCTGGATAGACTGATCTCGGATGTAGGTTCTTGCCTTTCATGACTTTGAATACTTCTTTCCAGCTCCTTCTTGCCTGCAAGGTCTCTTCGGAGAAATCAGCTGATAGTCTTATGGGAGCTCCTTTGTAGGTAACTGTCTCCTTTTCTCTTGCTGCTTTTAAGATCCTCCCTTTTCTTTAATCTTCGATAATGTAATTATAATGTGCCTTGGTGTGTGCTTCCTTGGGTCCAACTTCTTTGGGACTCTCTGGGTT
Source organism: Micronycteris hirsuta (assembly GCA_004026765.1). NCBI lineage: Eukaryota > Metazoa > Chordata > Mammalia > Chiroptera > Phyllostomidae > Micronycteris > Micronycteris hirsuta. Next base: position 318 of record PVJI01028921.1, read on the forward strand.
GCTTGGACTTTCTGGAAGTCTATTTCCTTTGCCAGATTGGGGAAGTTCTCCTTCATTATGTTTCCAAATAAGTTTTCACTTTCTTACTCTTCATCTTCTCCTGCTGGCAACCCTATGATTTGGATGTTGGAACGTTTACAGTTGTCCCGGAGGTTTTAAGCCTGTCCTTATTTTTTTGAATTCTTGTTTCTCCCTTCTGTTCCAGTTGAATATTTATTTCTTCCTTCTGCTCCAAATCGTTGATTTAGGTCCTTGTTTTCTTCCCTTCACTGTTGGTTCCCTGTATATTTTTCTATATTTCACTTTGCATAGTCTTCACTTTTCCTCTGCTTTGTGAGCATACTCAACCATTTTTGTGAGTGTCCTGATTACCAGTGTTTTGAACTCTGCATCTGATCAGTTGGCTATTTCTTAGTCACTTATTTATTTTTCTGGAGCTTTGATCTGTTCTTTCATTTGGGCCCTCTTTTTTGGTCTCTGCACACCTGTTATGTAGTAAGGAGCGGAGCCTTAGATGTTCACCAGGGCGGGGTAACCCACGGTGTTGCATTGTGGCACTGGAGGTAGAGGAGGGGTCCGAGAGGGAACAATGCCATCCTCTTCGTTCTTGGCAGGCTTTCAGTCACTTCCTCCACTACCCACAAGCAAATTGGGCCATTCTGGTGATGATTCCCAAGTGGGTGGGTTTGTGTGCCTTCTAGGAACCTGTGGGTCCCAACAGCAAGCTCTCCTGTGAGGCTGGCAGTTTCTTCCGCTGACTTAACCCCCACAGATTTTTACCACCAGAGGCTTTGAGGCTTTATTTCCCTGCTGGAACCCTGGTTTGCACGGTCTGTCTCACTCCCCAGTTGTTCCTCCTGGTTTATCTGCACACAAATGTGGGACCACCTGGCCTGCCAGCCACCAACTTGCTGCACTGCTCTCCACCCCGGCTTCCCATCTCCGCCCCTCCTACCAGTCTAGATGAATATTTCTTCTTTAACTCCTTGGTCATCAGACTTCCATACAGTTCAATTTTCTGGCAGTTTTGGTTGTTTTTTGGTGTTAAATTTGTTGTTGTCCTTCTTTTGGTTGTGCAAGGAGACAAAGCGTGCCCATCTATGCCTTCGTCTTGGCCAGAAGTCAATTTTACTTCTTAATTAATGGACACAACTTCAAGTCCAGAGATCCCATGTGAGAACTCAGCTTTTCAGCTTTTGGTGAGTCAGGAGGCTTCCAGTACCTCTGGTGGTTGTTTCCTATTGTTGTTAGTGGCAGTTTCTGTTGTAAGTGGAACCCAGAGCTCTGGTCTTCCACCCAGACATGCTGTTGACACAGATGCTTCTAGGCAGGGGCAGGGAAGAGGTGGGCCTTCTGGGAGGGAGCTGATGCTGCTGGAGGGGTAGGTCCCCCCACAACCCCCTCTACACGCCAGAGGAAGACCTCTCTGAACAGGCTCTTATGAACCACACAGAGGACACTGTGACAGTTTGGGCTCAGGTGGCCCCATTGTATTCTTCCTACACATCTAAGACCTCCCTGCTCCAGTGACATCACCCAGTTTCCCATCGGGGCCACATCTGTGGGCAGCTTTGAAATGACAGGTAGATTCCCTCCACTTCCTGCTCTCTGGTGTCTTCTGAACAAAACTCACAAGCTCTTGTTTTCTTAGGATCTGTACTGCTAACCACAGGGGGAAAGGTCAGGCTGACCAAAAAACGCAAAAATGAGGAAGTTGTGCCAGTGGGGAAATGTCACCGAGCTCTCCAGCAGGATGTTCCTGGTCTGAGCTGAGCTATCGACGGGGCTGCCTCCATGGTCCCCTGACAGGGTCCCTCTGTGCCTCTGTTGTCCCTAACCTTTAGAGTCATTCCTGTTCTCATCCAGCCTTCCCACACTTGGTTGCACATGACTCCTATTTATGTTTCAGGACTTGGTGTAAGGAGTTGCCTTCTCTGAGCTACTGCCCCTGCCATCAGATTTGGGTGCTTTTTCTGTGTGTTTCCATAGCAGGTTGTATTAATACTTACTACCTGCTGTTATAGTAGTCACCATGCGGGCCTGTCTCTCAGTGCAGGCAGAGGTTTCTGTGGGGGAAGGACACACTTTACCCTTCTCTACCACACAGATATTTATTGTTCCTGTAGCACTTTTCTATGTTGTACTAAAGGCAGACATGACTAATCTATCACAGCTCTCTGCTTTTGATGATCCCAGACCTAGCTCCATAATCACTCTCAGCCCAGCACTCTGGGACCCAATCACTGCTCTTTGCTAGAGGAATCCATCCTGTTGTCTGGTCTGGGGCATTCCTTAGCATGTCTGTATCTTGTCACCTGACACTTACCAACTGTTGGAGTGACAGGAGAAGAATGAAAAACAGAGAGCCCATCCTGGAAAAATGTCTATTCTCATCGTGGGGGAGGGGGAATTGGGAACAAGAGGAAGAACTATAGGATTAGAAAAGAAATCCAAGGGTGAATGCATTTCATCTGGAAGAAGTCAAATGAAGATGTTCTTCCCTGAATCCTGACTGGGGGCTGATATGAAGCCTGGGCTCATGGTATCCTTCCAGAATGGGCACTAGAAGACTGAATTCACAGCTCATGGCAAGGAAGCCCAGATGGCACCTGATAGCCTGAGGACCTCATGACATTGATCATCTGGGCTAGGACAACAGAAGCAAGTCCTGCGAACCCATATGCTCCTACCCATGAGTATCCAATGCGGAGAGTGTTTTAATAAAAATAAATGACAGGCAACCTTCTTGTAGATGGTGGGGGCTTTACTAGAGTCTGGTGGTGAAGACGGGGATCTCAAAGGGCAAAGGGATCACACAAAACAAAATCAAGGAGAGGAATTGTGTGCAAGGCAGAAAGAGATCAGGGCTGGCGTTATGGGTCTGCCAAGCTCCAAGTCTCCTGCAATGTGAATGCCAAGAACAAGATATTAAACCCCGTGAAGTGGGTGGAGGTGGTTCATTCTGAGGCCCCATGTGTCTCAGCTCCTGGGCTATGGAATTAGGGTGGCATCCAGAAGTTGTGACTCAGGGTAGCATGGGCCTGCGGACTCCAGGGACTCATCCCACTGCCTTCCACTTAGCACCATGTCTGCATGAAGGCCACCCTCCCTTATCCAAGGCCCAGGGCCAAGGAGAGGGTGCCCTTCCAGGGCAACTCAGCCCAAAGAGATGCTTTCCTCTTGGCACCAGGTCCTGTATTTTCTTAGCAACCCACATCCTGCTCTGTCCCAACCTTGAGGCCAACTTCCCACCAGTGAATTCAGATTCTCCAGGAGTAAGATGAAGCCTATATTCAGGGAGCATTTGAGAATCTTGGAGGCTCACCTATAAGGAAGTTGGAAATTGTCTCACGAATGTCAGTGCTTTTGCAGTTGGGGAGTAGCCAGATTATTCATACAGCAATCAATGGAACACACCTAAATTGTTCCCACAGATTAACCATTGACTGTTAGCAAAGTCCCTCGCTTCCTTTCTATTGATTCATGGCAGGGATGGGATAGGAGGCACGCCTCCTTTCAACTAGGAATCTATAAATACCAAGGTATTTTTTATTCAAACTGAGAAGAACCCAGCAAAATGGGGATCTCCAGAGTCGTCCTTGAAGTGTGGCTACTGGGTCAAGTTCTATCTTCAGGTATTGTATCTAATCGCTGTATTTCTGTTAATTTCACTCCTGCCACTCCAACTCATGGGAAATTATACCTCCTTGTTCCTGGGGGCCAGACTCTCTTTTTCGAGGGGATTTTTAAATCAAGGAGGAGGCAGTTCTTTGCTGACAGTTGTCATTGCAAGGATGTAAAAGGAATGGCTCTTTTCGCTCTGTCTCTGGCTGCGAAGTGCAATGGTTGTGGTGGGAAAAGGCCACTCACTCAGTCGGTATTTTCAGTGAGTCACTCAGTTCAACAATCCATCCACTGGTCTTAGAAAAATTCCTGAGGTGGATGTGCACTATTAGGAGGCCCTAAATCTTTGCCGTAGGTTTAGTTCCTGTGGAAATGGGCAGGAAAGATGGCCCCTGTCGATGCTCGTTATGTGACTTCTTTCTGCAGGTGTGTCTGGCTTCATAATATTCTGAGCAAAAGTAGATCCAGAGCACAGACAAGGTCGCTGAGGCTCTGAGTGTGTGTCTGTTGCTCACTGCTTTGGATAAGTGACTTGAACTTGGTAACTCAGCACATCTTTTTGTCCTTACAGTGTCAAAGTATAACACATATGTGAAAGAGTGATGGGCAAATCAGGGGGACCTTTGAGCTTAGTGTCATTTTGTAGAGAAACTAAGTAAACAGGGCACATAGCCAGCCCACCTGTTATTCTCTCCCTGTCTCTCAGTCTCTCAGTTACTTTCTCTCGTCCACTTGGCATCTATTCTCTCTACCCCTTCCTTTCCTCTCTCTCTCTGTTTCTTCCTTCATTTTTCCTTCTCTTTCCTCCTTCTCTCTCTCTCCCTCCCTCCTTCTTCATTCATTTTTCTGTCCTTCTTCTCTTCCACTACCACCCCCGCTTCTTGATGTCCCTTTTTGCTACATTCGTGAATCTCAGAAAACAGGGCAAAAACTTCCTAATTTTCAGAAAGCTTCTAGAACACTCCCTCCCAATCTCAGGCTTCTAGATGATGCTCTGACGATAAAGGTTCATTTAGTATTTGCTTTCATGAAATCAGGACCCAAACCCAGCCCTAGAGCCATGGTTACAGGGATCAGTCTGCATGGTGTGACATGTGTGCACTGCATGGTGACACCAGCTGGGCAACTAGAGGACACCACCTTCCCTTCTTGTCAGGAGGACCCTAGCGGGTGCTGACTCTGGGCAGTCTGGGGATGAGGTCGTATTTCCATGAAAACATTTGAAAATGGAAGGCGGTGTTCTTAGCTCTAGATTTACTGACCTAACGCTAACCCCTGGATTTGTACTGAGTCTGGAAGGCACATGGGATGCATGTCACCCCTAAAGGACATGCATCCTGTCCTTATCCACGAAGGGGCGTAAGGTAGTGGTGCTCTCGGATGGAGGCAGCCTGTGATTTTAGGATGAAATTTTGTGTGCTATGCACACATACATGCACACACGTGCACACGTGTTTGTAATCCAGAGATGGACTCAACCCTCTGCAGTGCGCTCACTTTGCACCAGGCACTCAGATAGAAAACACACCTATATTCTCTTGTCTAAAATCTGCTAACAACCCCAAACTTAGGTCTCTTTATTTCCGCATCGCAGAAGAGGAAACTGAGGCTCAGAAAGGCTATGTGGCTTGTCCAAGGTCAGCAGCTGGTCAGCAGCTGGGCCAGCATTCGAACCTGGAGGAGGTCCGCTGGCATTTGGGTAGCAGTTTCGGCCTGTTAACCCTCACTGTTCCTTGCAGGGAGCCTCAGAGTTGAACTGTAGCTGTTAGCTCAGCGCTGGGGCCTGTGTGGGGCAGGGGGCGGGGCCCGCGTAGATGATCCACACCACAGGCACTCCACTCTGGGCTTTTCTCAGACTCCAGAGAAAAGTCAGTGCATCAGGTGCGGGCCCGGCGGAGGGGCCAAGGAAGCCCTCTGCTCCTCGCCATGCCTTCGCTCTGCCACTCACCAGCTGTGGGGCCTCTGCAAGCCTCAGTTTGCTCATCTGTAAAATGGTGTTGTGTCTCAACCTCATAGGGACAGGAGGTCAGCCCTGCAGTGTCTGGCGCACAGACGCTGCCTAGGAACTGTCCAGTGTTAGCCTTCTAGGCATTTCCCCAAAGTTTTATCTCCACACAATTCCCCATGTGCAAGACGGCATCTTGCGATGGAACCCTAGAACAGAAAGGGAAGATGCTGGTGAAATCGAAATAAAACCCTGGAGTTCAGTTAACCGGAAGGTACCAACGTTGGTGTGGTCATTGGGGCAAAGGTATCACGGCCAGGCAAGGTGCTGACGCTGGGAGGCTGGGCGGTGGTGGGGGCGGGGTGCGTATGGGGGTACTGCATTGGCTCCACTGCCTTTCCCTAGCTCTGTGAAGCTGTTCCGAAAACACTTTTAACTTCCACCAGTCCCATTTCTTCAAGGTCAGTGTTTTGCAAAATGAGAAAGTAATCATTGCTCACCAACGAATTCCTATCAAATTGTTAATCCTGCACTTCCCCTCACCACATTTTTTTGAGGGTTTGGGGCTTGGAGTTTGACAATCTTTGATGCCTTAAAGCGAAGGGGAAAGTCTAATGCAGGGGCTTTTCAGCATTGCGAGAGTGTCTTCAATGTGTGTGGCATTAGGTCGTGGAAGGTACTTCTTCATCTGCCAGGGGACAGCTGAGAAGCTTCCTTCAGTGTCTGTGGTCTTCTTACTACAAGGCTGTTTTCAAGAGGCAGTTTATTCACTGTGTCTCTCCTTCCCCGGAGCTCGTGTTAGCCTAGGTCTTCCCTTCTGCTAGCTCGCCTCGCTTGGACTTCCTGGTACAGTGCCAGGAAATCACGTGTGACTCTGCTGGACTCCTGGGTTCTTCTCCATCAGAACCTCCAGTGCCCTGATCTCTGACCGCTGCTTCCCTGTGCCCCTCCCCTCACCACGGGAGCAAACTTCTGAAGGAGGCATCGCGTAGTTTCAACGTTACCCCTGCCGGCCGGAGTCTAGCATCCAGTAGGTGCTCAGTGAGCGGTTGCTGGACGAATTGTTCCTCACTGCTCTACTGAAATCGCTGGTCCATTTCCTTACGTTTGCTGCAGGGCAGCGGTTTCTGAAGGCTAGTGCGCAACCGCAACCAGGGTATCTGGGGTGTGGTTGAAGAGCACGTGGTTAGGCGCCACCTAGGGGAGGAGTGGGGGCGGAGACTGAGAAATTGTGTTTTATGACAAGTTCCAGGGCCTGGCTGATGCTACTGATTCATGGAACCCACTTTGAGAACCATTGCTTTAAGAAGAACTCTTTTTTTTAAAAAAAGATTTTATTTATTTATTTTTATGGAGAGGGGAAGGAAAGGAGAGAGGGAAAGAAATATCAGTGAGTGGTTGCCTCTTCCTCACCCCCTACTGAGGACCTGGCCTGCAACCCAGGCATGTGCCCTGACTGGGAATCAAACCAGCGACCCTTTGGTTCGCAGACCCGTGCTCAATCCACTGAGCTCCACCAGCCAGGAGAAGAACTTTTTTCTAACGTGACTGGGGCAGCTAGTTTGGTTACTCAAAAAATGTTGTCTAAAATAGGATATGTACACATTTTAAATGTTTCGTTTTAGCTGAAAACGCACAGCTGTGCGTTGATTCACCCACTTCTTGCTGGAGGGGCCTCCTCGACAGGGTCCGCACTGGATTCCCAGTCCCGCCGCTGGAGTCTCTGAGTTCCAGAGCGTGGAGCCTGACTCGCCGTGGCCGGGCCCTCCTTTCTCCCTGACTTTCAGCGCAGCGCCCATGTACGGTCAGAGATTAGCCCCTGACCTCTGAGTGAATTAACGATGTGACAGGCCGAGCCTTAAGTTGCAGGTTCGATCCCTGGTCAGGGCGTGTACGGGAGGCCGCTGATGGGTATCTCTCTCTCACATCGATGTCTATCTCTCTCAAATCAGTAAACATATCCTTGGGTGAGGACTAAAATAAATAATAAAAAGTAATGTGACAGGCCCCGCTCACCCTCCAAGTGTACCCCTACCCCCTGCTCTGACCAGCAAGGGGGTCAGATTTAATGCTTGCTTTTAGAGGAACTCTCATTTGGCCTTCTTTTCTTTGTAGCTTCTATAACACCAACAAGAGAAGACAGCCCGGAAACCACCTTCGGAGAGACACGTGTGCCAACTGGTAACTCTGAACTCTGGGACTGTGTGGTTGCGGGGCCCGAGGCCGCTCACAGGGACACGGGGTGGGGGACTGCTGCAGAGGATCCTGCTGGGTCCGGGATGTAGGACAGGAAGGACGTTCTCCGATGGGGTCCGCCTGGGCCTTTAGCTCTTCCTCTAGATGTTCCACGCTGACTGGAACACAGCCTGAGTCTCCATGCTAGCCTCTGCCTACCTACACCTTTTTCCCTAAGATCTCTGCCCCCCTCACCCCTACGCAGCCCCATGGGTGTCCAGCAGGGGTTCTAGCAGGGAAGCAGAGGCAGGTGGGGACAGTAGCACCCAACTGGGGCTCTCTTTTTTTTTAGATTTTATTTATTTTTAGAGAGAGGGAAGGAGGAAGAGAAACAGCAATGTGTGGTTGCCTCTCACATGGCCCCCACTGGGGACCTGGCCCGCAACCCAGGCATGTGCCCTGACTGGGAATTGAACCAGGACCCTTTGGTTCCCAGCCCGCGCTCAATCCACTGAGCCACACAAGCCAGGGCGTTTCTCTTCTAGCTCTCTCTGCAGGTCTTTGGGAAGTGTCAAATGCCTCTGCTTCGGTCGATACTTCAAGTGGTAACTTCTCAATCATTCCTATCTGATTATACTCCTGCCAGCCTGTGCAAATATGCAGACCATAATTTGGACCAAATAGCCCAAATGTTACAAAAATATGTACCAGGAGGCAGAGCAGTGAAATGGTTGAGAGAAGCTGCCTGGCCCTGTCACTCACCGGTCAGTTGGTCTTGGGTCGCCGCCCTGAGCTGCAGTTTCCCCACAGGCCTGCTCTGAGAATGAGCTGAGGTAATACATATAAAACTCTTGGACGTGATATGAGGTTCCCATGTTAGGGGAACCTCAAAATCATTTTCATGATTAAGCTTTAAGAATCGACACCCTTGGCTGTGTGTGAGCAAGAGAGGGTGCAATGTGGAATTTTAGGGGCAGGGACACAGGCATCTTAGAAGGTTGCGCGCTGGCCCCACCAGAACATTGCTCTGCTTGCTGCTTTGGGACTAATCCCACCACAGAGCACACGCTGGGCACTCCCCCTGGACAGGGCAGGTGTGTGCCATGGGCACACCTAGCTTTTCATGATTGGAACCGGGCTTGAGAACTCAGCCCGGAGGCGTAAATGGGTCCCGATAGTGACTTTGCCACAAAGGTCCCCCAAAACACAGGTTGGCCGAACTCCACAGAAGACGCAGGAAAGTTTAGCTCGTTACGTCAAGACCCTGAAACATGCTGAGGAATCAATTTCGTTGCTTTGTCTTTTCTGAATCCTCAGTCACTGTGAAGGGCTCTCCACCTGACACCGGCCCGACACCTTGTCCCTCGAAAGGGACAGACAGGGACATCTCTGTGCCTCCCTCCAGACTGGGCCTTGAGACTGGTGAAAGGAGCGGGCCGTTGTCAGAGTGCAGGGGTGGCTGTGCCAGGTTGCACATTGCTTAACGCTGTCACACCCGGTGCCCCAGGGGCCCGGGGACTGGGGGCTCTAGATTTCAGTCTTCTTCAAGGCAGTGTTAAAATTTCCCGGGGTATGACAAGACAGACCAGGATATCTGACACCGAAACATTTATCTATAGAGGGGGCCTTTGAGTGACTGTGCCCATTGCGGACTCGACTGCATTTCAGACTGGAAGGGGCAGTCAGCTGCCGCCTGAACCCCAGAGTGCATGGCCTTCTCTTGTCCAGCCCTGCTCTCTGAGCACAGATGAGCTCCCGAGCCTGTCAACTGTAGCATTAGGGGGCCTGGAAAAGAGACTTGTCTTTTATTACATCTAACATAATTGCACGTCCCATATCCAACACCTTGAAATTTAGTATTGCAAACCCTCAAACACTTTAGCGAGAACACTGGGGAAATGCAAACCCAATGTTGAAACCACAGCACCCCCTGGTGGAACTGGAGGTGAAGCTCAAGCCAATGTCTGTAGATCATCTATAAAAGGCGGAACCTCCTTTCTAAGAAGCAATTGGTTTCTTTCTAGGTCAGTGGAACACCCAGACTACAGATTATGGTAAGATCCTTTTTAAAAAAATTTGTATTCCCAGGGTATTGCTCACTGCCTGGGCTCGCCAGTTCTGCTGTGGCTAGTTGAGCCCGATGCCGTCTTGGACAGCCCTTAGAATGTAGGGGTGGGGAGGGAGTGGTCATGGAGTGCCAGAGACCTTAGGCATGTCCCTCCGGTCATTCTCCTTCCTTGGCTCTGCCCCTCAGTCACTCATTGCAGGAGATTACCTTTAGTTTGGTGTCAGGAAAGGTGGGGGGGCGGGGTCAGTGTCTGCTGTCGCAGTTAATGAAGCTGTCTTGAAGATAGCTAATATGCCCCGGGCGCTTGCTATGTACTCTGCACAAAATTGTCTTCACACACCCAGTCAGTTACTATATAGGAAAGCATTTGAAATACTGCCTGGCGCATAGTACATGCCCAACGAGTGCACACAGTAAGTCCTGTATTGTGAAATCATCCCAACAACACTTTGAGGGAGTAAGTAGTACCATTACCTCCATTTTGCAGATGGGTAAAACAGGGAGTCATTGGATAACTTGTCAATAGTTACATGTTTAAGCTCACAGGGTGGGTAAGTGGCCAGGCAGAGATTTGAGTCCAGAACAGGTGCCTTTGCTTCTGACCGCGATTCTTACTAAATGCGTCCTTCTCTCCTCATTCTCTGCAGTGAGGATGTGCACTCTTTGCACCAAATTTGATGGGTCAGGGTCCTTTCTGTGCTCACTTGGGACAGCTGACCCTGCCATTGAGTTCCTGGCTCTGTTGAGGACAACCCCCACCCTTTTGGAGCATGCCCTAATGGTCCAGAAGTGGCCTGGGAGGGGCTGCTTGAGGGGCAGCTTCCTGGTGATTGATGCCCAACAAGGGGCAGGCTGAGGCTGGGAGACTGACAGCTCTTTTGCAGGGACCCTTTGCAGGAATGACCAGAAAGGGGCAGCCAGAAGGGTGGGGAGGCCCAGAGTGCACTCTGGGAATTTCCTAGACACAGCCCAGTGGGCCTTTCCTTCCCCTGCCCCTGACCCCTCCCCTTAAAAACAAGCGCAGCAACCACCTGCCCCCACTTTCCACTGTTCCAACCTCTCTGGTCACTCCCCTCCCTGACCGCAAAGTTCTCATAGCCTCTCACTAACCATTGAAAAGCCACACCCAGCACTGGGCTCCTGCAGTCAGGACGCTGGGCTGGATCCCTTAGGACCCACTGCCTGCTTCCCTTGTACAACTGGTGTGTAGGTTTAGTAGGATTGTGTCAGGCAGGAACGAGGCACCTACCAACTCCCAGTCGACATCATCTTTATGGTGTGAATCTCTAAGCCCCTCACAGGAGGCTTGAAAGGTATCTGGAGGCCCTCTCTTGGACAAATGCCACCTTGGACTTGATCCATATGGGAGTAGAGTACATTGAGGCATTCTGAGCAGTGACCTGAATCTGGCTGTACATTATCAGGATAAAGCCTGGGGCGGCCTGGGTGAGCCAGATCAGGGGTGAGCACGGAGTGGGCACCCCACAACTTCTGGTTGAATAAATGAATGTACATGGCTTAGAGAAAGGAGGAGGGCTGCAGGAAGGTCCCCTGGGAGGCTTCTGGAGGAGGCTAGGCTCCAGAGAAGGAAGATCTAACCTAGCACAAAGGTGGTGGGATAATGGAAAAAATGACCTTGGCCGTAAGTTGGATATAAGAGGTGAGGAAAGGGAGGAGTCAAGTATGACAACCACATTTCCAGCACAGTTGTTGTAGAGCATGGTGACCCCTTTGACTCGGGTGGAGGAGAGACACTGTGTTGAGTCTGGGGGTGTGGTGGGGTACCCAGGAGGCCACTGAAATGTTGGCAGGGGTGTCCAACCCACAGCCACAGGCCATACGTGGCCAAGGATAGCTATGAATGAGGCCCAACACAAAATTGTACATTTACTTAAAACTGTGTTCTGCTCATCAGTTTTTGTTAGCGTTTGTGTATTTAATGTGTGGCTCAAGACCACTCTTCTTCCAGTGTGGCCCAGCGACGCCGACAGGTTGGACGCCCGGGGTAGAGTCTGGGGCTGGGGTCTTAAGGCTGATCAGCACTGCAGAGCTGGATTGGGGTTCTTTCTGCAAAGCTCCTCAGAGGGTTGAGACAGAAGGTGGGAGAGCAGCGCCGTCAGGTCCCCAAAGAGAACAATCCGTGAAGGAGATGGGGCAGTGCTCAGAGAGAGGAGGGCGTGGAGGCCTGGGTGGTGACAGCCAGTGGGGCTGAGAGCGAACACCATGGTTCTCCACTGTGTCCATGCAGGTTTGCCTGTGCGGCTGGTGAATGGAGGTGACCGCTGTCGGGGCCGGGTGGAGCTCCTGTACCAAGGCTACTGGGGGACCGTGTGTGACGACAGCTGGGACACTCAGGATGCGGACGTCGTCTGTCAGCAGCTCGGCTGTGGCCATGCAGTGTCGGCCCCAGGCGGAGCCCTCTTTGGGCAAGGCTCCGGGAACATTCTCTTGGGCACAGTGGATTGCTCAGGATGGGAGTCCTCCCTGTCCAGCTGCCCCAACAGTGGCTGGTACCACCACGAATGTGGACACAGGGAAGACGCAGGAGTCGTGTGCTCAGGTAGTGCAGACATCGCCTTGCGCTGTTACCTGGGCTGCTGTGGGGACATTGGCTCCTGTGGTCCCTAACATCATGGTGCATTCTGGGATGCTTTGCAGTGAACCTGCTCTACTCTAAGTCATGCCTTCTTTGATGTTCGAGGGCAGGTATTGTGGTGCCTTTTCACAGGTAAAGAAATGGAGGCTCAGAGAGGACAAGTGACTTGGAGGAAGTCCTCAAGCTGAGAGATGGTGGGGGTGGGTCTCAATCTCAGGCCCCACCAGAGCTGGCTGATGCAGTCACCCCATGGGCTCATTCCGATGGGCAGCAGCATGATGAGCAAACGCCTTCTGAAGGGCACTTTCTCCTCCTTTTCAAGGTGGAGAGGAGGAATCAAACTGAGGAGTCACTAATATTGTCTCTTTCCTGGGGATTAAATGACAAGCAAAAGATATTTACACCTTCAGTGGAAAAGGAAAACTGTCCCTGGCCTGACCTAGCAAATGCCAGCGCTGCAAGTCGCCTGCTCACAGAGCGCCGGTAGCTGTTCTCCCCAAAGAGCCCTCAGCAGAGACTGCCCACTGTGTGTCCCCCAGAGGGGAGTTTCTTGTTGTCACCTATAGAGCAACCTCTAGCATTTGCAATGTGGCCTGGTGTGTGCACATGCCACCATGCACAGGATGTGACCCTGATGATCCAACCACCACATGAGAATGCCTTCCCCAGGAGAGTGCGGCCCTTGGGGTGGTCACTATGGGGCGGGTTTTCTCAGTGTGTGGGGATGCATCTTGAGAAATGGCCTTTCTTCTGGTTGGGGCCACCTTCCGAGGAATCACTCGTTGATGGTGGACATTTGTCACTGAGGGTGTGTGGGAGCTGCAGAAACAGACGGTTGGTGTTTGATGTCCAACCGTGTGGCTGGGGGGATGTTAATCAACGGGGTGACTTTGTGGATGGAGACTGTGGGAGCTCAGGCGGGAGGGATGGTGAAAGGGAAAGGGATGTCCCTAGTGGCATCCCAGCATTGAAGGGCGGCTGGCAAAGGGCAGAGAGTTGAGTTCCGCTTCACAAGGAGGAAACAGCCGTTTAGCAGTGGGCGGGCTCCTGGATCTCTGCCTCCAGCCCCTGTGTCAGGGTTGAGGGGACGGAGGTCTGGCCCTCCTCAAATGGGGGCTCTTATCAAATGACCTCTCTTTCTCTCCACTCTGTAGCTTCTTTGCTTTCCACGGAGGAGCCCCTGACGATGACCACGGAAGGTAACGTTTGTTACGTGGGATCCCTGTAGGCTCTTTACCCCACTGCACCCTGATCCAGGAGAGGGACAGAAGGTGTGAAAGATGGGGGTGCTCAGCTCCCAAGGGGGATCCTTTGAACAAGGCCTCAGGCCTGAATGGGTATCCTTTGCATGGACTGTATGCATGAGATGAAGGAGGAACCAACCTGCCAGGTGTCTCCAGGGAGCTCCAAGGTGGAGCTAGGTGTCCTGTCTCCAGGGGTCCTGTTGTCCATGCTCAGTGCCCACTGCTGTGGTCCTCACCAAACTTGCCGCCTCCTGGCCAGGCTGAGGTGCTGGAATTCTGGCTGCAAGGCCTGGAGAGGCGGCATGCTGAGCAGCGTGCTTGCCTGTGCCTCCTCCTGACCCATATTAGCACACCTCAGTTCCATCTCAGTATAGAAGGGCTGTGGGCCTTCATCCTGTGGGCAGCAGAGGTCCCATGCACCCTCTTCAGGGCCTCCAGGGGGAGAGCTGGGAGGTACACTCCATGGAGCCTGAGGTCCTGGAAGCCTGGGCTTTGAGAAGGAAAGTCACTGTCCATTTTCCATGGGAAACTGTGACCCTAGAGACTCTGACCAAGGCGCCTGTCAGGACCCAGCATGGATCGACTGGGAACCCGAATGGTACATGCGTCAGGCATTCCTGTCCCTGAGGCCTGTGGAGCAAGCCCAACTGCTCCTTCTCTTTCTGTTCCCTCTGACAAAGGACACAGATGTCAGTAGAGCTGAGGATGGGACTGGCTGTGTTCTAAGTCAGCCACGTCTGCGCCCAAAACTCTTATTTGCAGCAGCTGTAACAGAAGAGCCCCTTCCTTCTGTAATGGTTTCCCCTGAGAACCCTGCCATGGATTAGGAGTACTGGCCAGGCCTGGCATGGTTTGGTACAACACGTAGGGCCAGGAGGGCATACGAGGGGCTGGAGGGGTTTGGCTCTCTGCCTATGTTGCAGGACAACAGACCGGACTTATCTAGTGCTGTCAAAGCCTCCAGTGAGGGTAGAGCTGGGGTAGGGGAGTCCTAGTTCCTCTACCTCCAAAAAGACCCCATGTAGCAGCCCAATAGATGACAATTCAGACAAAAACCAAGGGCTCTGGTGGCAGTGGGTTAAGAGCAGCTCTCAGGTCATCTTCTCTGCAAACCCCAGCAGCAAGTAGGCTCTTGCTGGGGCCTTGGCCAAACACCAGGGCTCCTTGAAGCAATTTGAAAACCACAAGCTTAAAGCTAGAATCCTACTAAATGGGGAAACATTGGAAGCATTTCTATTAAAGTAAAAAGCAAAACAAGTATGCCCTTCAGCACTGCCCTCCCCCCAATTATTCAACATTGTATTACAGAAGCTAGCCAATGCAATTAGATAAGAGAAATGATTAGAAGAATAAAGATGTGGACATTATTTTTGCATCCATTTCCTGGAGCCCTGCATAGGTTGTATGTGGGAAGGTCAAAATCAGGCTCAGTAGGTTGATGCAGGGTTACTGCCCTTCCCTCAAGTAGCCTTTTTAAAGATTTTTATTTCTTTTTAGAGTGGAAAAGAGGGAGAAACAGAGGGAGAAAAACATCGATGTGTGAGAGAAATGTTGATCGGTTGCCTCTGGCATGTTCCCAAATGCGGACCTGGCCTGCAACTCAGGCGTGTGCCCTGACTGGGTATTGAACCAGCAACATTACAGTTGTCAGGCTGGCATTCAATCCACTGAGACACTCCATCCAGGGACCAAATAGCCTTTTAAAGAGAAAAGTCTCAAGGCTAGATGGGTTTGTTGCCTTTTCCAAATTCACACAGGAAGACAAAATCCAGTTCAGAAATGACATTTCTGTACCAGATTCAAGTTTACATTCATCCTTGATTCTTCTCAGAGGAGGCCTTACTATATTTTCTCTTACTTCTCTGCTCTACAATCTGTAGCAGAGACTACCACAACAAACATCAAGACCGATTTTGCAGTAGGTAAT
>PVJI01028922.1:0-15904 GCA_004026765.1 Micronycteris hirsuta
CAGGAAGCCTATTTCCTTCGCCAGATTTGGGAAGTTCTCGTTCATTATCTGTTCAAAAATACGTTCAATTTCTTGGTGTTCCTCTTGTCCTTCTGGCAGCCCTATGATCCGGATGTTGGGTCGTTTACAAATGTCTCTGAGGTTCCTGAGTCCCTCCTCATTTTTTTGAATTCTTGTTTCTTCCTTCTGGTCCACCCCACTGGTTTGAGTACCAGCTTCCTTTTTTTCCCTATTGGTTCCCTGTAAATCTTCCTCCATTATCTTTATCGTATTGTTCATTTGTTCAACTATTTCTTCCAGTTTTGTGAGCATCCTGATTACCAGTGTTTTAAACTGGGCATCTGTTAATTTGGCTATCTCTTCGTCCGTTAGTTGTAATTTGTTCTGATCTTTCTTTTTGGCCATTTTCATTCTTTTTTATCTTGGCGCACCTGTCGGAGTCTTAGGTGTTTGTCGGTGCCTGGTAACCTGGGTCTTTTTTTGTGACGTTTCCTCTGGGGGCGGGGCCTGGGGGGAGCAATGGCGTCTGCCGTTCACCGCCACTCCCTATCACCCTCTGCTCCCCAGTTCCCCACTGCCTTTTCTGCCAGTCTCAGCCCTGCTGGTTCCCAGTGGCCTCTCCAGTTACGCTGCCAGCCTGCGAGGTTCACCCGTTGCTCGGGGTAGTGTTTTGTTTAGGCGCTCCCGGGGTGAGTTCCTCCGGGCAAACTGCCTCTCACTCCACTACTCCACTCTGTTCTGCCCCGCCTACCGGCCTGGATGTACGTCCTCCCCAACTTCCTGGGTGTCGGACTTTCCTTCAGTTCAATTCTGTCCGTTCTGTTTGTTTATTTTTCGCTTTGAGTTCGTTGTTTAAACTCTCTGGTTGTGAGCGGCGGTGTAGTGCGTCCACCTACGCCGCCATCTTGGCGGAAGTCCCTCCCTTTTTTTTTTTTTTAAACAGATGAGGGAACTGAAATACAGAATTTGTGTAACTTGCTCTAGGTCACGAAACTAGTAACTGGAGGAGGGTTACTGGGTTTAGCAAATAAAGTACAGGATACTCAGTTAAATTTGAGTTTCAGATAAACAACTAATCATTTGTTAACATAAATATATCTCATATGCAGATTTGGGACATATTTTTGCTAAAAATGTATTTATTGTTTATATGAAATTTAAATTTAACTGGGTGTCCTGTAGTCTATCTGGCAATCCAATAGCAAAGTTGAAGGCTCCTCCATCAAGGAAAAAAATAGCATTCCGGAAATGTTTTCTCACTAATAGTTTCATGTAGAGTCCTAGGAACTGGGGAGGGGGTAGGGACAGAAGATGGGGGAGTAGGAGAACAGAAGAGAATGAGAATCTTTGCTGTAAAAATGAATGTCTACTTTCAGATGTGTCTAGTGATCTGCCTCCTAATGTTCTTAGCTAATGAAAGGGAAAATGCAGGGCAGAAAATCAAAATGACAATTAATCCCTAAAACTTTCCTCTGATTTGAAATGTGACATAATAGGCTTTCTAATTAGGAAGCACTTATGCTGATAATAAAATTAGTTTGCATTCTCTGACCACAATAATTGAGGACATAGGCTTGAGCAGTTTGATTCACACCAGGGGTGGTCAGTGGGCGTATGCTCATGTGTGTGTGTGAGTGTCAGCTTGAGAGGCGGAGTATGACGGAAGCCTGAGACT
The DNA here is from genome assembly GCA_004026765.1 of Micronycteris hirsuta. Taxonomy (NCBI): domain Eukaryota; kingdom Metazoa; phylum Chordata; class Mammalia; order Chiroptera; family Phyllostomidae; genus Micronycteris; species Micronycteris hirsuta. Next base: position 1,676 of record PVJI01028922.1, read on the forward strand.
CCACATCTTTCAGATACTTTCCCACAAAGTGGATAGTTGATATACAAATACTTAAGTGTTGAAAATAATGATAGCTTATATATGATACATTTAATAAATATTTATTAATTGCCTGACACAGAGCCTGGTAGTACTGGGAATTAAATATTTGTTAAATCAATGAATGTTGATACCCTATAAGATAGATGCCTTTATTTGCCCTATTTTACAAAGGAGGAACTGGAAATTTAAAGGGGCTTAACTGACCCTGGATTAAAGTCTGGCCAGCTTCTGAAGAGCTTTAATCTAAGCAAGAACTTGGGTTTAGCAAATGGATGGTTTTGCAGAGTTCCACAGTGCTACTCCCTTTGATTTGACTTGGCCTCCTTAGGACTTGCAGTAAGCAGCTGAACCTGGTGACTCATCACCCTTATTAGGAATAACGACAAACAAACAGTTACAAAGAGTTGATTAGCATGCCTGAACTCTTGGATAAGAAAATAAACTAAGTACAAAAAAATCTATTTTTCCTTTTCTTCTTTCTTTTCTTTTTATCAATAGAAGATGGATATTAACTTACTGTGTTAATCAACTTACAATATATGTAAATCAAGCCATCATGCTGTATGTCTTAACCTTTTTTAAAAATTGATTTTTAGGGAGGGAGAAAAACATCCATTTGTTTCTTTAAAATATATTTTATTGATTTTGCTATTACAATTGTCCCAATTTTCCCCTTTTGCCCCCCTCCTCCCAGTACCCTCTTTCATCTAGCATTCCCCCCGCCTCTGCCTTAGTTCATGTCCATGGATCATGAATATCAGTTCTTTGGATTCTCCACTTCCTATACTATTCTTAACCTCCCCGTGTCTATTTTATACTTATCACTTAAACTTCATAATCTCCGAAACTTTCCCCTCTTCCCCCTCCCAAATGATAACCCTCCAAATGTTCTCTATATCTACAATTCTGTTTCTGTTCTGCTTGTTTGCTTAGCTTTTCTTTTTTAGATTCAGTTGTCAATAATTGTGAATTTGTTGCCACTGTAATGTTCATAATTTTGATCTTTTTTAAAAATAAGTCCCTTTAATACTTCATGTAATAATAGCTTGGTGATGATGAACACCTTTAGCTTTACCTTCCCTGGGAAGCACTTTATCTGCCCTTCCATTCTAAATGATAGCTTTGCTGGATAGAATAATCTAGGTTGTAGGTCCTTGCCTTTCATGACTTTGAATACTTCTTTCCAGCCCCTTCTCGTCTGTAAGGTTTCTTTTGAGAAATCATCTGACAGTCTTATGGGAACTCCTTTGTAGGTACTTATTTGCTTTTCTCTTGCTGCTTTTAAGATTCTTCATCTTTAACCCTTGCATTTTAATTATGATGTGTTTTGGTGTGGCTCTTTTTAGGTCCAACTTGTTTGGGACTCTCTGAGCCCCCTGGGCTTTTATGTCTATTTCCTTCACCAAATTAGGGAAGTTTTCTTTCATTATTTTTTCAAATAAGTTTTCCATTTCTTGCTCTTCCTCTTCTGGCACCCCTATGATTCGGGTGTTGGTAAGTTTAAAGTTGTCCTAGAGGTTCCTAAGCATCTCCTCATCTTTTTGAATCCTTGTGTCTTCTTTCCGTTCTTGTCGAATGTTTATTTCTTACTTTTGTTCCAAATCATTGATTTGAATCCTGGCTTCCTCCTCATCACCGTTGGTTCCCTGTATATTCTTATTTATTTCACTTTGTGTAGCCATGATGTCTTCCTTTATTTTGTGGCCATACTCAGTGAGTTCTCATCCTGATCACCAGTATTTTGAACTCTGCATCATAGGTTTGTTATCTCTATTTTGTTTAGTTCTTTTTCTGGAGTTTTGATCTGTTGCTTCATTTGGGCTATATTTCTTTGTCTCCTCAATTTGGCAGCTTCCCTGTGTTCCTTTCTGTGTATTAGGTAGAGCTACTTTGACTCCCTCTCTTAATAGTGTTGTCTATTGTAGAAAAGGAACCTGTAAATTATGTGGGGTGGAGCATGTAATTGCCAGGGCAGGGCAACCCACTTCACCACTTTGTGGCTCTGTATGGGGGGAGGGCTCAGAGAGAGAACAATGCTGCTGCCTGGCATTGGAGTTTTTCCTGACACTCGCCCCATTTCTAGTCACTTCATCCACTTCCCATATGTGACTGGCGCCCTTCTGGTTGTTGCCCTGGTGCTAAATCCCAGAGTTTGCGTTACCTTCTAAGTCCATGCAGGCCCTTTAAACGGAGTCTCCTGAAAATCCATCAGTTTCTTCTTCTGCCCCAACTCCCACTGGTTTTTTTTCTGCCAGTAGTTAGAGGAATTTACTTTCCCAGTGCTGGAACTCTGGGCTGTGTGATCTGGTCTAGGGCTGGGATCACTGACTCCCAAGGTATGCCTTCCAATTTTTTTTTTAAGATTTTATTTTTATTTTTTTAGAGAGAGGGGAAGGGAGGGAGACAGAGAAGGACAGAAACAGCAATGTATGGTTGCCTCTCACATGGCCCTCACTGGGGACCTGGCCTGCAACCCAGGCATGTGCCCTGACTGGGAATCAAACTGGGACCCTAACCTTTCAATTTTTATCTATAACACATGAATGCGGGACCATCTGTTCTACCATTGCTGCCTCTCCATGCCACATTGTACTCTGTGCCCCTCCACCTAACTCCACAACTCTGTCTCTCCTACCCATTTGGATGAATGTGTCTTCTTTAAATCCTTGATTGTTGTATTTCCATAGAGTTCAATTTTCTGATGGTTCTGGGTGTTATTTGTTTTTAGATCTAGTTGTAATTCTTTCTGTGGTTGTGCAAGGAGGTGAAGCATGTCTACCTACCATCTTGACCAGAAGTTTAGTTGTTCCATTTATTTATGCATTCATTGGTTGATTCTCGTATGTACCCTGACTGGAGTGAATCCACAACCTTGGCATATGGGGATGATGCTCTATCCAGCTTAGCTACCTGGCCAAAGCTATGCCTTAACCTTAGACAGTGATATATGTCAATTATTTCTCAATAAAACTGGAGGATAAAAGAAGCTGTGAAAAAATCAAAACTAAGGTAGTAAGACTGGAAAATGAGGAATTTACCATCAAAACTAAGATAATAAGTGTAAAAGACAGTAATAAGGTTGAAAGAAATAAAGAGAGCCCTGATCAGTGTGAATAAGTTGGTTAGGTGTCATCCTGTGAAGCAAAATGTCACCAGTTTGATCCCTGGTCAGGGCACATACCTGGGTTGCAGGCCAGATCCCTTGTCAGGGTGCATACAAGAGGCAACTGATTGATGATTCTCTCTCATATGGATATTTCTCTCCCTTTCTTTCTCCCTCCCTTCCTCTCTCTCTAAAAATAAATAAATAAAATCTTTTTCAAAAGATAGATGATAGATAGATAGATAGACAGACAGACAGAATCTCACAACCAGAAAGCAAAGTTCTGTGGGGGTCGTATGGTTGTGTGAATATCACCCCAAAAATGAGACGTGAAGCACTCTAGGATGAAGGTGCAGCAAGAAGGCTGATGGCATGCCCGCATTTGATGCTGTGTATGATGCTGTGTATTTCAATAGGTTATCTGTTTAGATTCAAGGGATGCTATTGATCTGGTTTACTTACTTAGCATGCCAGAAATTGGATGACTACCATTAAAAATATTTTCCACTTTGCAAGTAGATTTTCTTGTTCATCTTTATATCTCTAGAACACAAAAATCACTGTTCATTTTGGTTGGTTTTCTTGCAGTGTTTTTTCTACAGTAAAAAAATGAATCCATTTAGCCCTGGCTAGGTAGCTCAGTTGGTAAGCCTATCGTCCTGATGCCCCAAGGCCATGGGTTCAATGCCCAGTCACAGTACATAGAAGAATTAGCCAATAAATGCATGAATAAGTGGAACAACAAAAGTCAGTCTCTCTCTCACCAATTAAAAAAAATAAGAAAAAATCCTTTAGAAATCCATTTATGCACTCTTTTATGTATTTATTCACTGACATTTGGTGTATGAACTACATTAATATTGGATTTAATAAAAGATTAACTAATAATAAAAAAAGATAAGCAAGTACAGAAGATTAGCATTTCCTTGCTGCTAAGTGGCCTGAGTTTCCTGTCTTAATCAGGACAAAAATCTTACCCTAGGTCAGGTTTTTAAAGATTTTACTTATTTATTTATTTAGAGAGGGGGAAAGGAGGGAGAAAGAGAAGGAGAGAAACATATGCGAGGGAAACATAGATCAGCTGCCTCTGGCAAGCCCCTAGCTTGGAGACCTGGCCCGCAACCCAGGCTTGTGTCCTGCAATCTTTCAGTTCACTGAGACACATCAGCCAGGACCCTATACAAGGTTTTAAAGCAAAGTATTTCTTGTGCTTTGATGATCCCACCAACTGAACTACCTGTTTTTAAATCTCTTCCTACTAAGACTACCTGTGTGTTTTTGTTCCAGAAATAGCTATTGTATGCAGAAGCACTGTGGTGCTTTGTTTTAATCTTGCCAGCTTGCTTGTCGTTCAAAGAAACTTCCTCCTCAGTGAGGCCTATGCAGACTATGGCAGTTCTGAGCAGTGGGGATTCCTCAGTACCCTCCTATGTGCCTCCGTGCCAGGGCCAGAAAAAGGAAAGTTAATGCAAGTCTGAAGAAGCTGTTCTTGATCAGGAAGCTATTCAACATCGATGTATTTCTTGGGCTACTTAATACATTTTGGCGAGGCACTAGGGTATATCAAGAAACCATACATACACACTTTAAAGACTTTAATAGTGTAACAGAAGGGAACTCAGCATTAATTAATTTGTATTGAGAAAACTAGTTTTTATTTAGTCATTACTATATCCTACATCCTCTCCTATGTTCTTTACCATGATCTTATTTTGTAACCCTCAAAACAGCCTTACTGGTGGGTATACAGCTTGGTAAAGCCACTTTGCAATACTGTTTGGCAGTTTCCAAGCCACCCACTCCTCAATATACACCCAACAGAGATGTTTGCAGGTGCTTACCAAAAGAATAGTAACATTGTCAGTGATAGGAACAACCCCAATGCCCATCAGGTAAGTAAATTGTGGTATATTCACATTTGCAGCAATGTAAATAAACCATCTGCAATTACATACAGAAGAATGAGTACATTTCACAAACATAATGCTGAACCAAAGAAGCCAAACACAAGAGGAAAACTGTATAATTCCATTTTATAAAGTTCAAAAATTGCTAAAACTCCCGTGTTAGACATCAGATAGTGGTTACGTTTAGAGGACGGAATGGCAGGCAGAATTCTGAGGTGGCCACATGTCTTTGCCAGTAGTGTTACTCGCTTGTTTAATCCCCGTCCCTTGAATACAAGTGGAACTTGTGATTCGATGGGATGTCACTGCTTTAATTAAGATCCCTAAACACCTAGGAGATTGTTCTGGGTGGGCCTGACTTGATTAGGCAAGTTCTCAGAAGAGCACTTCAAGTCAGAGACAGAAGTCAGAGAGGCAAGCTACTGCTGGCCTGGAAGAAAGCAACAGTGTGAACTCTCTGCAGAGGTCACATGGCAAGAACTGTGGGCAGCCTGTAGAGGCTGAGAGTAATCTCCAGCCAATAGCTCGCAAGAAAACGGGGACTGCGGTCACAGCCATGAGGACTTAAATCCTGTCAACAAACTGAATGACTCAAGCCTCAGATGAGACCCAAGCCTTGGCTCACACCTCAATTGCCACCTTATGAACAGAGGCTCTAGCTCAGCCAAGCCCAGAATCCAGACCTATGGAAACTCAGATAACAAATTTGTGTTGTTTTAATACACTAAGCTTGTTTGTTACCCAGCAAGAGAAAACTAATATTGGTGGTAGAGACTGGAAGGAGCTCCTGGGGCACTGAAAGTGTTGTTTCCTGATCTAGGTGATTATCACATGAGTATATTTTTAATTTCTGAAGATTCATTGTGCTTTGCACTTAGGATGGGGGTACTTTCCTCTATGTATAAGATACTTGATACAAAATATCAGTACAATAATACAAAGTATTCATAAAATTATGATATGATCTTATGAAGTAAATATATATTATAATCTCTAATTTACAGCAAGGGAAATGGAAGCCCAGAGACAGCAAACCCGGGCCCGTCCGTTACACTGTAATGTGAGGTCCACATTACACTGTCCCTTCGTTGCTGCTCACGCAATAAATATATCCTCTGGGTGGTACTACTGCGGGGATGTGGGGGGAGAAAGAGAAAGAGAGGAGTAACCCTAGAATGATTCAGACCTTTGAGATATGTCATTATGATTATTTGTAGAAGCTTGATAATAATTCTGGTCATTCGTCAAGGGTTCAGTAAGTGAGCTCTGATACACGCGACCTTTTATTGCTGTCTCAGTGTTACTCTTTCCAGAGACCAGCCAAAACTGTAGCTACTGGAGATTCTGACTTTTGACCCAACAAGAGAGCATGAAGTTAGCGATAAGAGTGAGAGGTAAGGATTTGCCCAAAGTGTGCTTATTCAGGCTTTAGAGCCACAGTTTTTTTTAAACAAACAAAAACCCAACAACAACTGTCTTCTAAAGATTACTGAACACACAACCACTTTAATAGAATCAAACAACTTTAGAAATTAAAAACCTGCAAACTAAACATTCTCCAAAAATAATTGCTGTTAACTCTTGGGCATATCTTTCTTTTGTTCATTTATGTTTTAATGATTTTGCTGTCTGTTTGAAGGATAAAAGCGAGTGGAAAAGTTCCAGAAAACAGAGTTGGCTACCCTATTATTATGTAGAACCACAACACATACATATATAAGACCTAGGGAAAAAATGAATGTAAATACATCCATGGTATTTTATTGATCATATATTAAAATGATAGTCTTTGGATATATTGGGTTGAGTATTTATTACCAGAATAAAATTTTACCTGTGGCTCACATAATATTTCCATTGGATAGGGTGATATTGCAGGTTCTCAGAAACACACCTACAAAGGAAAAACCTGGAGATTTAATTCCATGGCGTCATTATTTGTTTCTAAATAATATTTTTTCTGATTATAAATGTATTATAATATAGTTTTTTAAAAAGTTGGAAATACAGGAAAGAATAAGTTAGTTAGCAAAATCTCATAAGCAGAATCATCATTTTTGTTAACATTTTGGCTTACACTCTTACAAAATATATATATACATACATACTGTATATAATCTCTTCTATAAACATTTTTCACTAAATGTATTATAGATGTCTTTCTGTAATAATATGTAAGTTGATATTTTACTATATGAATGGTCCATGAGATTAATGTTCCATAAAATACATTTTTTCATGGAAATAAATTAAAATGTCACCTACTAAAATTCCAATAGTACTTTTATTATTAATTCATAGAAATTTTAAGGTGTTAACTCTTCAAGGAGTACCTGGATATTAGTGGGTGCTCAATTGCTATAATTAACCAAATTGGAAAAATCATTCAATTCTATCTACCTAAATTTTATGACAGTAAGATTAGCAATAATTTATTAGAAATATAAAACCATACTGTTCTCAGGAAACATGCGTCAGTCTAAAATACATACCTCTAGGGATTTAAGATCTATAGATTAACATCCTATACTATACAGTTCTTCATGTGATTTTTTTTTAAAGGCAAAAATGTCACCTACTGGAGTGTAATGGAAATGTACTTAGAACAACTTGACTAGTTTCTCCTGGGGTGGAGGTGGGAGGCAGGATCTGACTTACATGGAAAAGCCTTAAAGTGAAAAGCTATCCCTTCTGGCAGATACAGGGTGAGCTTTGAGCCAGGAGTGTGGGTGCCCACTGGCACTGGTAACCTTGTTTGAATCTCTTTAAAGAACCCCCCTCTGAGGAAGAATGTGGCAGTATGTGCGGTATGAGCTGTACCCCAGAGCAGACCAGGAGAGGACACATAAGTTCTTGGGGAAAGAGTGCCGTAAATAAGAAAATAGGGCGCTGTCAGAGTCCCTAGTTCTGGGGTGGTGAGGGAGGCAGCGAGTCTCTAAGGAACATAAAACTGTCCCAAAAGGGAAGAGGCCAGTGTTGGAGATTTTATGTCACCAGTCCAGTAAGACAATATCGTCCCCTTTCAATAAACTCTTCTCCCTTTTGGCGCCCCAACACTGTGCAATCTGATAGCTAAGAGCGATTGGAATTGGAGGCCCAGCAAGGAGAGAAACAAAAATTCTGCTTTCCCATCTGGAGTTACAACTGAACTACTGGAGAGAAAAGCTTAAATTGGATGAGACACTGAAGTTCTGACATTAAAACTGCATTGGACATTTTAATACCTGAATATGAGATTGTTAATACTTGACTGTTTCTGAGCAGGCTGTGGAGTCTGCTCTAGATGTTGACCTGGGGTAGGAGAGAAGAACACAGTAAACAAGGTTTGAAAACAGCAGTGGGAGAAATGAATTTGCTTCCTTCTGTATCTCGTCAAGTCCAATTTATTTAAGTAGCCAGTTTCTCCCATAGGTCTTCATTGTTGTATAAACAGTATCCCAGCCCTGGCTGGGTAGCTTAATTGATTAAGAGTATTGTCCCAATACGCCAAGGTTGTGGGTTTTATCCCTGGTCAGAGCACATATAAGAAACAACCAATGAATGTGTAAATAAGTAGAACAAACTGACGTTTCTTTCTTCTCCTTCTCCTTCTTCTTCCTCTCCTTCTTCTTGTTGTTCTTCTTCATCTCTATCAAGCAATAATAATAATAATAATAATTTGTATCCCAGTTTTTAACAGCCTGAGATAGATAACCTGACTGGTACCATGATCATATGTGGCTTATTAGTTTGGAATCTGATAAGGAGTCTCTACTAAAAGCAGATGGTTCTCTTTTGACTAAACAGAGACTGATCAGCAGCATTTGCATCACCTGGGAGCTGTTAGAAATGCAGAATCCCCAGGTTGATTCACATGCACATAATAGTATGAGAAGCTTGATTAGTGAACTGAGTGTGTTTTGGATTATCAGCTAGACGGATAATTGCTCATTTTGATTTCGGGGCTGTGGGATGCTGAGTTAGAAGAAGCTTAGAATTATGAGACCTGGGCCCTCTCTGTTACCCTGGGCAAATCATTTCCAGGACTCTCCTGCTCCCTCATTGTTGGTTAATTAGATGAATTATAAAGTCCCATCTGGTTCTGACATTCTGTAATTCCGAGAAATTTTGTTGAAGCAAAAAAAAAAATAAAACCCAGTTGAAATGTAATAAACGCCGTAATAAATTGATTGAAGACCCTCTGTGGCTTTACCATGTCATCGTGCAGCCGTAATGGAGGGTATTGTTCATGTGTCCGAGCTCATCACACAGTTCTTGTGTCAGCCCAAATGAGAAGTAATTTCCTGTTTAATAACAATTACCTCTTCTTCACTGAGGAGGAAGCATATTTAATGGGAAAAGATTATCATTATCACTAAAACAAAATTATATTTAAAATAGCAGATGCGAGGAACATCTGAATCATTTGTATTGGAATGATTAGTAAATTCTTTATTTCAAAAACAGTTAATCAGGATCATTTTGATGTGCAAGGATTTTTTTTTTAAGGAAAAAGAGAGAGCTCTGTTGAAAAACAAAAGGAAACTACACATACACAACAAACTTATAATTGACCTTCTGAGTGCAAGTCGTGTGTTGGTGTAGATAAAGAACAATACCGAGGAATATGTTTCAGGTGCATCCCTGACCCACTGTGTGAATATGGTCAAGTCTCTTTCCCCCTGTGATTCAGTTGTATTGTTTGTGATCGGATCGGGCTATTGCATCCTGCATGGTTGTTGCTGCTCCTTAATAGAGGTCATCTGAAACTGTGGGCTGAGAAGTACCACAGGACTTCAAGCAAGCTCAGAGGGAGAGTCGATCGATTAGTAATGCCTGCTCTGGGCAAGATAACAAGGGGTAACCACGTTCAGTCCATTTGTTTGCCAATTCCTGGGCTAGAGGCTCTCTGAGGACATTGGCTACTTTAAATATTTCCTCCTGAAAACATTTATGAAAGGGTGTTATAGGATGAAGTGAGAGAGAAGTAGACTGATTACTAGGTTTACTATAGCTATGTTGGAGGCTTTTGTAGGATACATTTATTTTTCTGGTCTTGATAGCAACAAGCAGGAGAAGCTCTGTGGGAAGGGAAAAATGTGCCTCGATTTATAAGAAATTCCGTATGAGTATCTGATAGGTTGAAAGCGATTTATGAAAGGACACTTCTGTTTGGTTAGAACATAGATTATCGTTCTATTCGGGCCTTTCATTTGAAACAGGCGCCCAGTCTCAGGCAGGCACCCACACTGAGTGGCATTTTGTATAAATTATTGTAGACCAAGGAAGTAAAATTGTGGATGGACACATTGTTATTGGTTTTTTGGCATAGAAGTCATTTTATCAGTCATTTGTTTGGGGCAATCTTTTCCCCATACCTCCTAGGGGACTGATTGGTCATGAGGAAACAGTGGAATGCTCTGTGGAGAAACGTGTTCTTCGACCTAACAGGTTCCCCCTGTCAGGTTTAACATGATGGGGGTGGGAAGTGCTTCCTTTCCAGCCTGTTGAGAGACCATGTGGGTTTCAGTTTCAAATATAAGTCCCTGAAAGGAAGGTGCATTAAAGTAAACCCATAGGGTTCACAGAGCAATACATTCACAGTTTTTTTTTTCCCCTTTTAGGTCATTAAGCTCTTACTTTGGTGGTCAACTTTCTACTTCCTATTTTAAAAATAAAAATGTCACTGTTTTCATGTCATTCCTTGGTTCTTTGTTTTTAATAGTCAACTAGTGATCATTCCGTTCATACTTGAAATCAACAAGCTCTTTCCTTTATTCATTGGTTCAGTAAAAAGTGTGCATTTAGGACTTCTGGCCAAGATGGAGGCATAGGTGGACACACTGTTCCTCCTTGCACAACCAAAAGAGGGAGAAAAAGCAATTTAGAGGGCAAGGGCAGCCAGATCTGAGAGAAAACTGAACTGAGTGAAAGTCCAACAACCAAGGAGTTAAAGAAGACACGTTCATCCGGACCAGTAGGTGGGGCGGAGCTGAGTGGAGGGCGTTCGGCGAGACGCGGTTTTTGGAGCGGTGCCAGTGGCGCTCCAGCCCCCTGAAGTGGCCCGTGGTGGGCATGCCTGGCCAAAGCGAGGCGGGCACACTTTGTGAGACCGAGGCTGAGACTGGTGGACCAGGCGGTCCCTCATTAGCAAGCAGATAGACCAGGAGGAAAAGCTGGGAGGAGGAACAGACTGCTTGGCCCACCAACGCAGGGAAATAAAGCCTCAAACCACCGATTGAGGACACCTGTGGGGGTTGAGGTGGCGGCAGGAGGAACTCCCAGCCTCATAGGAGAGTTTGTTGGGGAGACCCACGGGGACTCAGAACTGTGCAGGCTCGCTCACTCAACCCGGAGCCAGCAAGAAGGGGATCAACTTGCTTGTGGGCAGCTGGGGAGGTGCTGAGAGCGGAGCAAGTGCCATTGTTCTCTCAGGCCCCGCCCCCACACACAGCGTCACAACAGAGCGACGTGGGTTTCCCCGCCCTGGTGAACACCTAAAGCTCCGCCCCTTAAAGTAACAGGCGCACCAAGGGGGGGAGCCCAAATGAGAGAAAAAATTTGCAACAAGATAGGGGGGAACAGAGTCCACTTCTTCCTCCCCACAAGTGAAACACCTAGCTGATTTTCTGAGGAACAGAGTGAACTCCCAACAGTATTCCAGCATATATGAAGATTGGTGACCAAGATTACAGGGGAAATTGAACGATCAGACACCTGACACAGACAGGAGGACCAGGGGAGCAGGCATGGCCAGACGCTTTTAAAGCCAGCCAGCAGAAGTTTTTTTTTGTTTGTTTCTTTGTTTGTTTTCCCCACCCTCCTTCCTATCTGTCCTTCTTTATTTTTTTAATTCCTTCTTCCTTCCTTTAATTTAGTATTCCTAGTCTTCTACTCTTCTTATTTCTTATTTTTATTTTAATTATTTTTATTTTTTTACTTTATTTTTTTTCTTCCTTTCTTCTTCTTCCTTCCCCTCTCTTCTTTATCCACAGGTGAGACATTAAAATCTGAACTTGAAAAGAGAACAGAGCTAGACCCAGACAAGGGTCAGCCCTAAAAACAGAGACAGTGACACAAAATTAACTTCGCTACTCCAGAGAACTTGACAGATCAATTTAAGAACCAGAGGCTAGCAAGAAGAGTCTCACAAACAATGGGAAGACAAAGAAACAATCCCCAAATGAAAGGAAAGGAGGAAGCCCCAGAAAGAATGATAAATGAAACAGAGGCAAGCCAACTATCAGATAGTGAGTTGAAAGCATTGGTTATCAGGAAGTTCAAGAAGCTTGATGAGCTCGCAGACAATTTCCAGAAACTACAGGGAAACTGTAATGAACTCACTGAAAACTATGTCAACATGAAAAAGGAAATAGAAACTATCCACAAGGGCCAAGAGGAAATGAAGAATACAGTATCTGAACTGAAGAATACAATAGAAGGAATCAAAAGCAGGCTCGATAAAGCAGAGGACCGGATCAGTGAGCTGGAAAACAAGGTAGAAAAAAACACCCAAAAAGAGCAGGAACAGGAAAAGAGGCTCAGAAAGAATGAAGAGGTATTAAGGGAAATGCAGGACTACATGAAACGTAATAATATCCATATTATAGGGATACCAGAAGGAGAAGAAGAAGAGCAAGGGATAGAAAATGTGTTTGAAAAAGTAATGATGGAAAACTTCCTGCCCTGGCTGGTGTAGCTCAGTGGATTGAGCATGGGCTGGGAACCAAAGGGTCCTGGTTCGATTCCCAGTCAGGGCACATGCCTGGGTTGCGGGCCAGGTCCCCAGTGAGGGCCATGTGAGAGGCAACCATACATTGCTGTTTCTCTCCCTCTCTTTCTCCCTCCCTTCCTCCTCTCTAAAAAAAAAAAAAACTTCCCTAATCTGATGAGAGAAAAAGTCACATAAATCCAGGAAACACAGAGAGTCTCAATCAAAAGGAACGCAAACAGGCCTACTTCAAGACACATCATCATTAAAATGGCAAAATTCCAAGACAAAGAATCTTAAAGGCAGCGAGACAGAGACAGGAAGTAACATACAAGGCAGCTCCAATAAGGTTAGCAGCTGACTTCTCAATGGAAACACTCCAAGCCAGAAGAGAATGGCAAGAAATATTCCAAGTAATGAGAACCAGAGGCCTGCAACCAAGACTACTCTACCCAGCAAGGCTCTCAATCAAGATAGATGGCCAAATAAGCAGCTTCCCAGACAAAAGAAGTCTAAAAGAATACATCTCCACCAAACCAGCTCTGCAAGAGATGCTAAAGGGACTGATTTAAGGAAAGGAAGGGAAAGAGAGAGAGAGAGGAACACAGGTACAAAAAAAAATGGCAATGAATAAGTACCTATCAATAATAACCTTAAACGTAAATGGATTAAATGCTCCAATCAAAAGAGATAGAATAGCTGAATAGATAAGAAAGCATGATCTACACATATGCTGCCTACAAGAGACCCACCTCAGGACAAAAGACTTACACAGACTGAAAGTGAAGGGCTGGAAACAAGTTTTCCAAGCAAATGGACAGGAAAAAAATGCTGGGGTAGCAATACTCATATCAGACAAAATAGACTTCAAAAAAAGGGCCATAAAGAGAGACCCAGAAGGACACCTCATAATACTCAAGGGAAGAATCCACCAAGAAGACATAAACATTGTAAACATATATGCACCCAACACAGGAGCACCCAAATACATAAAGAAAATCTTGGAGGACTTCAAGAAAGATATTGATAGCAACACAATTATAGTAGAGGACTTCAACACCTCACTGTCAAAAATGGACAGATCTTCCAAACAAAATATCAGCAAAGATATTGTGGCATTAAACAATACTCTACATGAAATGGACTTAACTGATATATTTAGAGCCTTTCACCCCACAGAAGCCAAAGACACATTCTTTTCAAATGCACATGGAACATTTTCAAAAATAGACCATATGATAGGACACAAAACAAGCCTCAACAAATTCAAGAAAATTGAAATCATACGAAGTATTTTCTCTGACCACAAGGGACTGAAATTAGAAACCAACCCAAAGGAAAAAACCCCAAAACACTCACAATCATTGAGATTGAATAGCATGCTATTAAACAATGAATGGGTCAAGAATGAGATTAGGGATGAAATCAAAAAGTTCCTTGAAACAAATGAAAATGAACTGACAACAACCCAAAACTTATGGGACACA
>PVJI01028923.1:0-15808 GCA_004026765.1 Micronycteris hirsuta
TGGGGAATGGTAGGATCGGTGTGAGCTGGGAGAAGATCACTCGGATGGCCGTGCGGAGGGTGGACGTGTGTCCGAGGGGACGGAGACAAGACAGATAGGAGGCTCATGCAGAAGCATCACAAGAAGGGCTGAGCGCTGGGAGTCAAAACAAAGATAGCAGTTATGCAATGAATGCCTGTTACAGTAATTTTTTTTTCTTTCTGGAAAGTCCCACGCACGTTCTTGTCGTCCTTGATGAGCTGAAGACTCGAATGCTATTCCCGCATCTTGGAAAGCCAGCTATAGAGGTTAGCAAAGCAACATCTCAGTTAAATTTCTAACTGGATTTCTCACGCCTGTCATGTAAAAATAAAGGTCAGTCGAAATGGAGAATGGTGTTTTCCAGTCAGCACTGAGATAACTCGGGGCAGGGGTGACTGGGAGGGTGGAAGAGGGACAGAGTCGATGACCGTCTCCCTACCCCACGCCCACTGTGACAACGTAGTTCATCAGAGACCAGGTGGGAAGGCGCAATGGCTCCTCAGAACGTGACTCCGCTCCGCCAGATCGAGCCGCATTGCACGGCAATTAAAGAAGCTTTAGAGGTTTCCATAACCTCTAAACTGCCAACATTTTTACATTTTTCTCCTTATAAACATAAACTTTTCCACTTCCCTGAATCATTAATAATTCATGATAGTTCTCTCCTTTTCTTGGTCATTTCTTTCTTTATTTTTTAATTTTCCCCCATCTTTATTCAGGCATAAGTGACGAATAACAATTGTATATATTTAAGGTGTACTAGGTGATGTGCATTTGTTGTAAAATGGGAGCCACGATCAAGTTCATGAACACAGTTATCACCGCACATAGCCGCGATTTTTATTTATTCACTTGTGTTGGCACGGCGAGAATGCCCAAGATCTACCGTCTTGGCAAATGGCGAGAGCACAGAACATTGCTAACCGCAGTCACCACGCGGCACGTCAGACCCAAGAACGCATTCCTGTCATAGCCGAGAGTTCATATCGCCCAGCATCTCCTCGCTCTCCTCCCGCCCCCGGGGGCTGGGAACCCCCACGCTGCTGTCCGGTTCGACGAGTCAGCCTGCCTCGGACTTCACATACAGGTGAGGTCGTTCAGTGTTCGTCTCTCTCTGTCTGACTGGTCTCCCTGTGCATAAAGGTCCATCCAGGTTGTCTCAAATGCCAGGATTTTCTTACTTGTCTGGCTGAATAATATTCCATTGTGTGTGTGTGTGTGTGTGTGTGTGTGTGTGTGTGTGAGACATTGTTTTACTCATCTGGCAAAAGACTTCGATTGTAGATTATGTTCACGCCTTGGCTCTGGTGAACAATGCTGAAGTGAGTGCGGGAGTACAGACAGCTCTTTGAGACCCTGATTTCCATTTCTTTGGATAAATACCCAGAAGTGGAATTGCTGGATCATAGGGTAGCTCTATCTTTAATGGTTTGGAGGAACCTCCACACTGGTTTCCACAGCGGCTGCTCCAGTTCACATTCCTGCCGACAGTGACAAGGTCCCCTTTTCTTCACATCCTCGCCAGCACGTGCTCTCTCTTGTCTCTTTGATGACAGCCATTCTGACAGGTGTGAGGTGGTACGTCATTGTGGTTTTGATTTGCACTTCTCTGATGGTTAGTGATGTTCCATATATATGTTTGGAAAACTGGGGGGGGGGGGCAGAAATGTCTATAAATATCCTTCACCCTATTTTTTAAGTTAGGGTCCTTTGATTTTTGCTATTGAGAAAACTGAAAGGCACTGATGAGAGAAATTGAAGAAAACACAAAGAAATGGACAGATATTCCATATTCGTGATATCCGATATTCATGAATTGGAAGAACTAACATTGTTAAAATGTTTATACTACCCAGAGTGATCTATAGATTCAGTGTGATTCCTATCAAAATCCCAATGGCATTTTTTGCAAAAATACCCCCCCAAAATCCTAAAATTCATATGGAATCACAAAATACCTCGAATAGCCAAAGCAATCTTGAAAAAGAAGAACAAAGCATCACATTTTCTCATTTCAAACTCTATTACAAAGCTGCAGTAACCAAAGGAATATGGTAGTATTCATAGACCAAAGACACAAACAGAACAGAGAGCCCAGAAATAAACCCACACATGTACCATTAACGAGTCATAACAAGGGCACCAAGAATACACAGTGGGGAGAGGGTAGCCTCTCCAATAAATTGTGTTGGGAAAACTGGGCATCCACGTGCAAAAGAATGTAATTGTACTTTTACCTTATACACAAATGAACTCAGAATGGATGAAAGCTTTAAAAATAAGACCGAAAACCATAGAACTCCTAGAGGAAAACATAAGGGGAAAGCTTCTTGACATTGACCTTGGCAATGATCCTTTGGGCTTGAGACCAAAAGCTCAGGCAACAAAAAGAATCATAAACAAGTGGGACTGCATCAGACTAAAAAGCTTCTGCACAGCGAAGAACGCCATCAACAAAACTAAAAGGCAACCTACGGAACAGAAGAAAATACCTGCCAACCAAATATCTGACAAAGGGTCACTATCGAAGATCGTTCTTCTTGAGAAGGCTCAGATGTCCAGCCTCGCTAGTTTAAGGCCATGGAAAGAAGATGAGGCCGCCGAACGAGCCTAGGGGTCGAGGCCTCGATCTCAGCATTGACAAGTCATCTTTACAAAGCAGCCACGAGAGCGGACTCCCCAGGGGGAGGACACAGACAAAGAAAGAAGAGCGTCCAGGGCTGCTGATCTCTGAGGGAGGCTGAGAAGCGAAGACCCCACCCCAGGGACCTGCGACGCTTTAGACAACGAGATGGGGGATGTCATACAGCGCGATGGCAGGAAATTCAGGGCAGGAGAGGGCTTTGTCAAGAAGGTGGCCACTGTGGCTGATGCTGGGGAGACAGCGGACAACAAGGGGGGGCTAGCTCCACCGAGCCACCTGACTCTGGGGACTCCAGGAAGCCATCATCGCCGAGGGCCCCTCCCACCCAGTTCCCAGGGGAATGAAAGTCTGCCGCTAAGTCTTCGTCCCTTCTCTCAGGGCACTCCCAGCCCCATGAGTGGAACGGCCGACTGGTGCATGTCTACCCCCTAGGGGCAATGAGTTTGGGATCGTTTCTGGATGCTGGGGGTTTGTAAGGAAGACAGGAGAGAGAGATGCGCACAGGGCAGTGAGGAAGAGAGGGTGTGTCTGAGTGGGGGAGAAGGAAAGCAGAAACGCTGGGAGGCATCGAACACGTCTGCCCGGGGCCAGCTCGCTGCGCTGAGTCACTCCTGTTGCAACACGGTACTCTGGCTGACATTGGATTTCATAAACGAGGATAAAGCTCCCTTCCAGTCCCTCGGGGGATAAGCAGCTGCTCTCTTTATATATGATCCACCGTGGAGAAAGGAATTTTTGACACCCTGTCTTTACAGTTTTTATTTCACCATTCTCCTGGTGGCTGTATTAGGGACATATAGAAACCCCACATGGCAGCGATTTTCAAGTGGTGCGCTGCATGAATTTTTAAAACATGCAATACCTGACTATTTAGTCAGGAGAACGGACCTGTTTTCCCAAGGTTGTCAAAATAAAAAAATGACAACAGCCAACACAATAGCTGTCTGGTGTGCATAATTCAAAATTGGACTTTTTTTTTGTCAGATTGGCCAAAGACATATTTTTTAGCGTGCCACAGAATTTTAGTAATTAGTTCATGCGTGCTGTGGGGCGAAAAAGGTTGAACATCGCTGCCCCGTGATGCTACCATGTGACAAATGGAGGCAGGGCGAACAAGAAAACTACAGAGCGACTAGCACCTTCAGACCGGCCCTCCCCAAATCAGACCAACCCACACCCACGGAGACCAGCCCAGAACCCTCAGGAGGGTCCATTTGTCAGAGAGCAAGCTCCCTTCCTAGCTGGGTGCTGGCGAACTTGGGTTCCGGCTGGCAGCCCGAGTTGGTGGTCCACTTCCTCATAGGCTCTTTAATTCTCCCCCCTCCAGCTTTCCCAGATCCTGGGGGGAAAGCAAAACTGAGAGATCGTTCGCTTTGAATGCCCAGTGTTCCCACAGCAAATGGGTTCCAGTTTTACCTGAGAGGGGCCAAAATACCACTCATCAGAGTTCTTCATTCTGCAGAAAGCCTGCTTCCAGAGAGGCATGTTCAGTGGAGCAAAACAAAGGAAGTCCGCATCCTCTCCCTGACTTGTGGTTAGCAAAACAGTGGTGTTACGTAACAAATGCTCCTTCACAGCAGAAAATTCTACTCAGATGAATGCACGGTAAATGAACTAACAAGTTAATGAAGGAAGGGAAAAGGCATGCAGGGCGGATTGGTTCCCTGTAGGTGGTCCCAGGTACATCTCCTGGGGCCGTGGCTCCATGGGGGGCCTGAGGCTGGGGCTGAGGGTGAGGAACGCAGGAAACGCTGCAAGGGGTACAAACAAAGAGACCTTGACCCCCCGGGGGAATGGGGCGACTCTGTCCTCCCTGTTTGTCCTTGTGGTCTCTTTTAGGAAATCACAGCCGCCTATTTCAAATTCCTTATCTGAGGATGGAATTTTCCTGACGGTGCAAAAAGCAGGCAGCGGACGGACTCCCTCAGGAGGTATTTTGAAAAGTAAGCATTTCCCCCTCGGAACCCCCCACCCCCACCCCCAGAGAAGGTTCGCGGCCCGGGAGGCTCCAGGCTGTCCAGAGGGACTCCCGCGCTGGAGGCCAGAGAGCAACAATAGGAGAAAAGGCAACAAGATTGCTTAAAAACCAGCCAAACCCACAACCCCCCCAAAAAAACTCTTCATTTAGAGCCTGAAGGATTGCAAAGAGGGGTAGCAGAGACCGGGGAAAATGGGGTTCCTGGGACCTGGGGCTGCGGGAAGTCATTGTGGGAACCAGCACCGGGGTTCGGGTCCCAGGTGACCGTGCCAGGCAGAGTGCCCTCCTTTTTTTTTTTTTTTTTAAATCAGTGGCATTTTCTACGGAAGCCCTAGATTGCTCCTAGGTTATCCTAATGGTGCTGTACGGCCAGTTGTTCCACCATCAGAAGTGGGAAGGTGGTGTCCCATCCCGCGACTTTCTTCGTGTTCTTCTCTCCCGCGCAGGAGAGATAACGACCCTGAAAAATGGGCGTGTTGTCCCAGGTCATTTGTCCCCGAGGCCTTGCATCAGCCTGGGGAAGGGAAAAGAGCAGGGACAGCAGCTAAAACTGGTTTAGTATCCCCACCCCACCACATACTCATCGCTCCATCTCAGGTAGGTTCCCTAACTTCTCAGGGCCTCTGTTTCCCAAGCTGTCAAATGGGTCTAGAAATACACACCTGCCGGATTGCTATGAGGACCCCAGAGGGTAACGCATTGCAGAGGCGGAAGCAGCTCATACTGCACTGTGAGCTCTCAGTATAGGTGCGTCCACCCTGCCCCCTACCCCAGGCTCCCTCCGACCACAGACAACCTACTTTTCCTACACGTCCCAGAGGGCGTGCTGTATACCCACGTCCAGGAGCCCTGTCGTGTCTGGCTTCATCATCCAGACCCCCCTGGAAGCTCCTTGAGCACATGGAAGGTGTGATGTACACACCCCCTCCCCCGGCCCAGCGGGCCCCTCCACATGGAAAGCACAGGGAACTCCAGGTCAATAAACAAGTTTTCTCCTTTACCAGAACAGATCAGCAGGTAAACTTCCTCCCCACATTCTTACTTAGAAGTCAGTACAAATGGAAAGTCTTGAAGAAGTCCGCTGTTCATGTCTCACATCAAACCTCCTGTGGTCCCAATTCTCAGAAACTCATTCAGAAATGTAAATAAGTGGCCCAGGGTTCCACAGATTATAAGAACATTTCGATTACCCTGACTGAGAGATTTCTATGCAGAATTATAAGTGACTGAGAAACAACAGGTTACTTCCAGGACCTCGTGAGTTTTTATCAGTTCTCTGTTTTGCCAGACGCTGCCCACACGTGACAAGAATAACTGAGAATTGGCTAAGAGTTTGGTCAGCTTATAAAAACTGCTCATTTTTCTCCAAAAAAAATCAAAAATCAAAAAGCTATCAAAGCAACTCCCTGGAACCGGCAAGCCCCCTCTGTTGGCCGCAGTTCAAAACTCCGTGGTCACCTTTAGTCCCGTTCCAATACACGGGGCCCTTGGCCCAGTGCAGCGACGCTTGTCCAGGGAGCTGTTGTTTTAAGGGCTGAACTTTGCACTCTCAGCGGTCTTGCCCTAGAATCGGGAACAGTCTGTTTTCCACAGCAGCCCCTGGGGCCTCCCCATCCAAACAAACACGGGCTCAGCCCCACCTCCCCCATCCAGGAGGCCAGGGTCCAGAGAACCACAGAAACAAAGCAGCCCTCCCTCCTCCAGCTTTCTTCCCAGGACTTTCTCCCCAGAGTGTCTGCCTTTCAACTCCCTGACACCCTGAATCAGGGCCCACGTGTCTTTAGCATCCTTTTTCTCCTGCTGAACAGAGGTAAACACGGGCCAACCTGGCGCAGGCTGCAAGGAAGGGGCGGGGCCAGGAAGGGGCGGGGCGAGAGTGCTGGGCGAGGAGCGCTGCCATTGGGGAGCGGGTGTCTGAGGTTATTTTGAAATGCAAATCTAGAATCCACCCACCTCTGAACTGAAGCTCCCTGGGTCACATGGTTGTGACGTCGGTGGCTTCACAGAGGGCAAGCCCAGGGCTGATGTGGGAGCGGCCCAGTTGTAGAGCCTTCAGCGCCCCTTCCAGGCTCTCGGGGGACCTCGTGGCCTGGCCACCGCGATCCTGACCTGCCTTCTGGGACCACCAGACCTCTCTCCCCCTCCTCACCCCGCTCTTCCTTTTGGTGACGGCATTCAACACCATCCTACGGCCCTCTGTTTCTGTCTCATGACCCTTCTTTATTTTTTGACGGTCCTGCCCCATTTCACCATTTGATCCTACCTTCCAGCCACACAGGGATCGCCCACATCCTATACTTTCATGGTTGCATGTGCGTATTTGAATCTCAAAGAAATATGCAACATGACAGATGCTGGATGTCACACCGTGGTTCCCGGTCTAGGGAAAATCTGCCCAAAATATTAACTATGTGTTTATGGAGATAAAACATATTTCCAAAGGTCAGCTCTGAATTGAACTCCTGGACCAATAAGCAGGTTTTAGCGGCCAGAAATTCTCCCGTGAGACAGTCCCAAATATAGAAAGATGGCTCCGCGCGGTGCACGCAGGGAGGAAAGCAGGCCAGCCAGGCCCGGGCTGCCCCAGCACTTCCACTTCTTACTGTCGAGATGAGTTTTATGTGGCGCAATGGAAGCAGATTTAGGTTCAGAAAGAGAGTGAGTTAACTCATGGGTAATAAATCCGCAACAGGGTATCAAGAGACTCAGGAGCATCCATTAAGTTCTGTGAACTCAGTCAAAATATCCCTTGATTCGACTAGAAAAAATGTCTTTGTGTGAAAGGCTACAGGAATAAAGGGATAAATGTGGTATTTCCCATGTCCTAGGAGATGAGAGGGTCCAAGGAAGAGACAAGTCAACTTGTCCCCACAGAGTGACCAGAGTCACCAGGAAACATTAGGGCTTCTTGCAAAAAATAAACAGTAAAGAGGAGCCATTTTCAAATCCTTTTTCTCCTTGTAAAAGAGAAATGCTGTTTTTGACTGATGGCTGGTGCCAGGAATTAAAACTGTGGCACAGACTTGACGGAGAGCCGGCGGCGGGGGTGGGGGGGGGGCTGTGCAAACAGGAGATTCTGGAGGATGGTGATGGGAGGACCGGGGCCCCAGAGTTCCCTGCACGAGGCTAGTCCTTGAACCTCAGAAGGGGCGGCGGTCGTGGGGAGCAGCGTGGCTGCACCTTGACGGTCTCCCATCAGACAATTATGAACCCAGCTGCTGTGAGCATCCGGGTGCGGGTTTCTGAGCAGACGCAAAGTTCCGGCTCCTTTGGGTAAGTGCAGAGGCACATGATTGCTGGATCACAAAGTCAGAGTCCGCTTAGTTTGGTAAGAAATTTACAAACCGTCGTCCAAGTGGCTGGAACGCTTTGCACCCCACCAGCCGTGCATCAGAGTCGCGTTGCTCCACGCCCTCCTCGCTGGCATTGGTGATGCCTCGTCTTGGTTGGAGGCCATGTTAATAAGTGTGCAGCGGTGTGTCATTGTTGTTTTAAGTTGTAATTTCCTGCTGACGTGTGATGTTGAGTGTCCTTTCATATGCTTATTTGCCATCTGGATGTCTTTTTTGGCAAAGGGTCTGTTAAGGCCTTGGCCCTTTTTTTTTTTTTTTTTTTAGTTGGGCTGTTTGGTTTCTTACTTTTGAGTTTTAAGAGTTCTTTGTATATTTTTAATAATAGTTCTTTATCAGCTGTGTCCTCTGCAAATGTATTTTCTCTGTGGCTTCTGTTCTCATTCTCTTCACAGTGTCTTTCAAAGAGTAGAAGTTGTTCATTTTAATGAAGCCCAGTTTATTCATTTTTTTCATGGATTATGCTTTTTGGTGTTGCAGCTAAAAACTCCTCACCAAACCCAAGGTCACCTGGACTTTCTCCCATGTTATCTTCTAGAAGGGGTATGGTTTTGAGTTTTACATTTAGGTCTGTGATTTGCTTTGAATTCATTTTTGTGGAAAGCCTACAGCTTCTGTCTCACTATTAACTTCTCTTTGCCTGTGGATGTCATTACATGAGCACCGTCTGTTGAGAGGACTATGGTCTCTGCTCCCTTGTCAAAGATCTGTTGCATATGTTTCTGGGAGTCCACTGCTAGAAGCACCATTCTGTCCTCTTGGTCTAGTGGTCTCTTCTTTTACCAGTTACATAGTATCTTGATCGCTGTACCCTATAGAAAGTCCGGAAGTTGCCTAGCATTCGTCCTCCAGCGTGTCCTTCCGCTCCAACACAGTGCTGGCTGGTCTTCTGCCTTTTCATATAAACTTTACGATCAGTCTGTCAATATTCACGAAATACCTTGCTGGGATTTTGACTGGGGTTGCACTGACTTTCTAGATCAAGTTGGGAAGAACTGACCTCTTGGTATCATTGAGTCTTCCTACTCACGAGAACGGAGTCTCTCTCCATAAAACCGGCATTAGCTTGCAGCATTGAATGCAGAAAGTCAGAGTCCTGGGAGGCTGTGTCTTGGCACAGAGAACCAGACTCACCTGCTTTCTTCAAGCTACAAGCTGGTGTCTATTTTTACACATCAGTAAAGTGCACAGATTCTCTCTTCCTGAAGTGTGAAGTTAATAGAAGCACTTTACCGCCGAGGTGATGTGCAAGACAGGACTCGTGATAAGCAGCATGTTTGAAAACAGCCACATGTAATATTTAAGGAGAGCGTATCTGCTCTGAAAGCCAGGAAAGAGGAAGCAAGCTGTGTTTCCCCTTCAAAGGGACGGATCTGCAGGGCTCTGCGTCCATCTCGAATGATCCGCTGGCACGTTGCCAAACAAAGGCCGTGGCCACGCAGGTTGTTACGTGTATTTATGACTTCCTTGCGCGGGAGACTGTCCTTACACAGGTGAAGCTCATCTGTGTGGGAAGGTTGCCGACGGAGGGCCAGCCAGTCGGCACGTTGCTGTCAGAGCCACTGATGCTACAGCCTCCGAAAGGGAAGTGACTCTGGTAGGTCGCCCCCAGCCTCTACCTGGAAGAGTTGCTGTGCAGAAGGGGGGCGGGGAGTAGGGGAGAAAGGAGAAGAAAATTATATGGAAATCATTTTGAAAATCCAAAATGCAAATGAAATTCTAGTCCTAATCAAAAACAGGGTCAGTCTCCGCCAGATACCCACTAAGGCCTGCTTAGAACACATGAAGTTCATCAAGAGTTCAAATCTCAGAATTATTTTTATTTCCTGGCTTAGATCTAGCAAAACCACCGTGAAGCTTTCGGTTGCTTTAGTGAGAAGATCATCTGTGCAAAATAGACTTTCGTGTTCCGACGTCACAAAACGAAGGCAGAAGGGAAGGAAACGTGACAGACCTTTGCTTGCCATTTCGCCGGAGGTTAAGAGCACTGAGTGTGGAGTCAGCAAACATGAACTTGAACTAGGTTCCTGGGAACCTGAGCGAGTGCAGCGCAAAGACCGTGCATGAGCATTCACCAGCCTCGGCGTGGGGGTGGGGAAGGCCAACGTGGGAGGACATGGTGGGGTTCGTGCTGATGAGGGCACAGGAAGTACCTCCCGGGGTGGAAGCTGAGACAGAGGTGTGGTCAAGGGGGGTTGAAGTGCTGGACCACACTGTCCACATCTGAGCCAAGAGAAATCAAAGACAGAAGGACAGTGAGAAAATACGGTGAGCGCAAGGAGCAGGGAGACGTCTTAACCAAATCAAAGCGCTCATATAGACACAGTGTCCGAGGAGGGGTCTGGAAGGACACATGACTATGGTCAAAGAGGAGATGATTTGAATTTTCTGACCCAGGTCTAGGCAATGACGAGTTTCGGGACGCCAAGCTGCAATGTGGGCTTGGGAAGCCATCCTGCCGAAAATGGACTTGAAGACAAGAACAAAAGAAATATGGAAATGTGAAAATGCTTATCGAAATTAGAAACTTGACTTGGAACATTAGTTCTGTACTGATCCCTTCAAAGTGAGAACGGTTTCTCAGGGAAGACAGCAGTGTAAGAGTGGAAAGGGGTCCTGGCTGGCGGCACCGCTGTTCCCAGGAAGGTTTTCACAGGGAAAAGCCCGTCCATCCTGGAAAGACACTGAAGGACCCCCTGGGCCGGGCCTCCAGGCGGAGGATGGAAGGAACGCGTGACGTGGGAATACCACCCTCACCCCGGGGTTCACAGACACCGTTGTCCGGACCTGGGCTCCTCTCCAGCTCCCAGCGCAGCACACCGACAACCTCCGAGTCACGGCTCAGGTCTCTTCCATGCCGCTTTCTTAAAAAGACCTTTCCTGATGCCCCACACTAATCTGGTTCTTCCTTTTATAAATGTCCGCAGCCCTTCACACATTTGCCTCTTGTCACTTCCCCCAACGGTAACAAAAGGGTTGCGTGTCTCATTCTTTCTTTGCCGTCCCTTTCCCCTACTGGACCGAAGGCCGAGACTTCAACCATCTCATTCACGTAGGGAGATAGCAGTTTTGCTGAAAGTGGCTGGTACCCAAAATGTCATAATTATGCCTCCGCTCATCTCCATGGGAGGGTCTAAAGTAGAAATTACTAAAACGTGTCTCCCTTAAAAGCAAAGCACCTCTCAAACTAACCGTGTCTCGTTCTTGACTGTAGGCTCTGACATCGCCTCTTTGCAACGAAGCCAGGACACGCCACTGACAACCGCGGGATGTGAGCGCATCAAGGGGCGGTCTATTTTTAGCTGCAGCAAATTGGCGTTCCTTTACGCGTTCACATTTTCATGTCTGCAAATGAGGGCTCTTGTTCTTACATCTTTCTGAGTCAAGAAAGGCAGATCTCTTTTGTGAAGAACGAAGGTAGTCTTTGAGACAAAGCGTCCCTCCTTTATCCCCCACCCCTGCTCGGAGGTTCAGAGAGCCTTGGGGCGCTGGGGGCCTGCCTGTTGCTATTTCTGTAACGACACAGAAGACTCACACCTGGGTGGGGAAAATTCGGTCCAAAGAGAGCAAAATGGAAATTTGACTGTGAGTCTAGGGAGGGACGGGATGTCCCACACAACTCGTCAATAAGAACCGACATCATATAATTACAGACTTTTTTTTACTATATTTATATGTATGATTGTGTCATATAAAAATGAGCTAAAGCCTCTCCCAAACCAATGTAATTTATATAACATTCTGAAGATACCTGCGTGCTTCAAAGCCAAGTCAGGATGCTTCCAGAGCTGACACCTGACGTGGTGACAGCCAGAGTGAGGCATGTCACGGAGGAGCCCATGTCACTGTGGAGGGGGTGCAGAGGCGGCGGGGGCCGGGTGATCACGCTGGCTGAGGTGGGGGAAGGTGGGTAGCTCTTGAAGTGTATTTGAAGTATGATTTTATCTTTGAAAAATATTGTTCTATAATACAAATACCCCAAACCAAAACTTGGTATACATTTCTTGGTTAATGTGGACATGAAGAAACAGTTTCAGAATCATTAAAGCCCAAGATTTTTATGTTTAATCAAGGAAGGTTTGATAAGAGAAGTCATAAAACTGGCCAAAAGTAGGATAAGTATAAGACATATCATTGGAACAGGACAATCTTACCTTCCACCTCCTTTTCCTTATTTTTCATTTTTCACATCACTGTATATTTCATTTTGCTTTGGAAGAAAAGACGATCAACAATAATGACTAAATACTAGATAATGATGCTTTTGAAAACACAGCATATTCGTATTTTAGAATTTCTTGTTTGCACATACTCATAGGTATGTGTATTGCTTTTTTAATTGAATTTATTGAGCTGACATTGGTTAGCAAAAACATACGGATTTCAAGCGTACAACTAATAAGCATCATCTGTACCCTGCATCGTGCGTCTCTCACCTCCACAAAGTCTTTCTCCCCCTTTGCCCACCTCCCCCTAACCCCTGCCCCCTCTCCCTCTGGCCGTCACCGCACTGTTGTCTGTGTCGCTGTGTTGTGTATATGTTTTTTGGATAATCCCTTCTCCTTCTTTCATCCAGCCGTGCCCCCCCACCCCCCGCCCCTCTGACAGCTATCAGTCTTCGTCGCTGTCAAACTCACACGCACATTTCAGCTCCCTTGTCTGTGATAGGCAGAATAATGACTCTCCCAAATATGTCCCATCCTAGTCCTGGGAACCTGTGAATATGTTACCCTATGTGATGAAAGGGACTTTACATTAAGATCAAGGACCCCGAGAAGGGGAGATGGTCCTGGATTATCTGGTTGAGCCCAAACTAATCTCAGGAATCCTGCAAACGGGCAAGAAGGCAGAAAGCTAGGTCAGAGAGCTGGGACAGGAGAGGGATTCGACCCATCACGACGGCTTTGAAGGTGGAGGGAGGGAGGAGACTGTGAGCGGGGAAAGCAGCAGTCTCTGAAGCTGGGACTCAGCCCTGGGGCACAGCCTCAGTCTACAAAGGCACGGAGCTGAATTCTGTCAATCAACCCCAGCGAGCAGGGAATGGATTCTCCCTTCCAGCCTCAAACGGGAACACAGCCCCCAGCGCTTTGATTAGCCTGGTGAGACCATATCAAACTTCAGACCTACAGAACTTTAATAAATCTGTGTTATTTTAAGCCCCAGATTTTCTGGTGATTTATTATGGCAATGATAGAAAGCGAATACCATGTCCTTGCTCCTCCCTTGCTCTGTGTTTGTGACACGCTTCGCCCTTCTGCATTCTTCCACACCCCACAGTCTCGGTGGAACAATCTTGACTTCCCTGGTATCCTTATTCCATCCTATTTATTGGCGCATATACTTAGGGCAGCTAGTCATTAGTTAAAACTTACGTTCTGTCTCCATAATGAAGTTATAAGACCCTTAAGAATGGGGATGATGTATTCATAACCATGGTCCATTGCAAAAAATGGCCTCAAATCCTATCCTTCCTGATATCCACTCTCCTGCAATGTGACTTGGAAGATCTCCCCATCAAAGGGTGGACTCGCTCCCTCCTCCTCCCGAGTCCAGATCGGTTCTGTAACTTACTTTGGTCGGTGAGCTTCAGCAAATGGAGCAGAAGTGGAAGTGTGACTCAGAGACCACCGCCACGTGCAAAAGCCTGAGTCTGGACATCCAGCTGCTAAGCCAGCCAACAGCCTGTCCGGCCGGATGGGTATGTGGGCCGTGGACACCAGCTGACTGCAGACTCAAAAGCAGACCCAGCTGCAACCAGCAGAAGAACCATTGTGTGACCCCGTCTAAGATGCTAACCCACAGAGACAGGAGCTCATGGGTGGCAGCCCCTTTAAGTCACTGCTTTGGGGTAGTTTGCTAAATAGCCAAAACTAATGTATACCTAAACTGATGCTCTGTGTTGAGCTGTTGGTAAATATTCTTTGTGCATGTTACAAAGTTTGTGGATATATTTTTTCATGTATTCTTCAATGACTTTTTACTTCCGTGTTATTTTGTATTGGTGTCAAGTGTGCAGGATGAATAATATTTTGGATGATCAGAATGATGATGGCGATGATGAGGAGGATGAAGCTGTATTCACTCCCAGGTCAACAGGGAGGCAGGTGACACCATTTCCGTGTCCTAATCCCAGGAAATTTCAGTGCTTATGAGCTGAGGAGCTTTGCATTTTTGCTCAAGTAACTTGGAAAGTACGGTGCCTAAAGATTTTAGGTTTTCACATACTAGGGTCTATTATTGATCTCTAACGAAGCCAAAATAGCTCTATGCTAAGCTTTTATATTGGTAGCTGAGCATTTCAACGGATCTCTCATTGTGTCAGAACATTGGGGAGAGCCTGGTTGTCGCTGCACTGGGCCATTCTGAGTCTGCAAGTCGATCTTGGTTCAGGTTTACTTGGGAGGTCGTCACTCAAGAACAACTCATCCAGGAATTGTCACCGAAGGTGGCTTTTACGTGGAAGCCACCGACTGCTTGTTTCACATCTGAATGGTGTTCTCTGAAATCTGTTGGACTCCCAACACATTTTTCCAAAGGGCTGTGCTTATAAAAGTTCTTAGTGAATGAGGTAGTGTGTAAGGTCCTCACAGTGAGCCTGAGAACTTCTACACGCTGTGTATGCCTTCTTTAGGCCTACAGTCCATTAAAATGTTTGGGACTGAATTGGAACAGAAAGGAGGCACAGAGCAGCAGAAATGGGGTGAAGTCACAAGAACGCGGCTTGTTTGTGTCCCGGTGCCCACAGAGGGACAGCCCTGGTCACCCAGGCTTGCTTCTCTTTTGGCTGCCGTGGGTCCGGTGTTTGCCAAACACATTCCTTCCAACTAATCCTTTGCAGTCTTCTAAGCCCAGGGCAAGGCAGATTTTGTCACCTCCAAGCAGGAGACATATTATATGCTAGAAATTCTATCTGAAAGGCACCTCCGAGTTGATCGGATAAACCTTCCCACATAATTCAGATATCCTCTCCGAAGTCTGTCCTCCACACTCCGCTTGAATTCCTCCAGCATCAGGAAAGTCACAGTTTCCTATATTGAGCACCTAGAATTGAGACAAAGTCCTTTCTCATATTCAGCTGAAATCTATCTCCTACCCACTGAGCCAAATTTTGCTTTAAGAAGCTCACGCCACATGTTTACACCCTCCCCTGCGGTCGGGTGCTGTGTTTACACGCCTGGGATTTGGGGTCAGCCGCCCTTGACCTCAAAGGCCAGCTCATCTCCTCACCAGCTGTGTGAGCTCAGGCAAGTGCACCTGTCACGGAATCAGCATTTTCAACAGGCATCCAACACCCGCCTGGCAGAGTTGCTGTGACAATCAGGGAAGGTGTCACATATTAGGTGCATGCATGACAATGCCCCTAATGGACAAGGAGGCGGGAGAAGTCTTTGGGGAGCTTCCTAGAGTTTCCTCTCTTATGAAAAAGAGAGACAAGCCCAGAGCAGCTTTTCCCTCCTCTCTCCTGTGGGTGCTGTCACATGACGGTGTCACTCAGAGTCACCGGCAGTCATCTCAGGTCCATGAAGCGACAGCGTTAAGGTTGGTGGCATAGAGCGGGGCAAAGAAGGGGGCCCTGACGGCCCCGTGGTGCTGCTGGGCAAATTCTGGGAGCACCCGCCGGCAGACTTCTCGTTGGCATGACGGTCAAACGTCCTCACTGTTGACGCCGTTTTCAATGAAGTGGTCTGTTCCTCGTCAGCAGACACGCCTCAAAAGCACTGAGTGCAAACACTACCTGTCACTAGGTCTCTCCTCAACACCTTTCTCCTGCTCACACTTTCTAAATACAGGTGAGTGTATACACGCACACACATA
>PVJI01028924.1:0-15900 GCA_004026765.1 Micronycteris hirsuta
AGCTTTTGATGTGCCCCAAGGCTACGGAAATGTACAGGAACATGACTGCATAACTGATTATCACAGTGAAGACGTCACTGTTACTTTCACGGTTCAGTTCATCTTCAATACTTCGTTCAGCAGTGAAAGAAATGGTGAGATTTGGATTCTTGTAGTTTTTCACAAAATTAATAAACCTGACGAGTAAGAAGAATTTTATATCTGTAGTTAAAACTTAGTGACAGCTAAGTGAGGAACTTCTTCCCAACTTCTCTGACACAAAGCCGCCCGTACTTAACCTTCATCTGCATTCAGACCTTTTCCACTGCAGCCTGGACGGTGAGGCTGTTCTAGACATGCTGAGTTTTCTACCATTTATATCAGTTTAGAAACTTTGAAAATTGGTTCATGGTCTCATTCTTTTTAACTGAAAAGGATATCTAAATGAAGTACTGTACATCATAATAAAGATATATGCTTATGAAATAAAATTTTAAAAGTTGATCCACAGATTTAATGCAACCCCTATCAGAATCCTAGCTGACTTCCTTGTAGAAAGTCGATTTTAAAATTCATATAGAATTGCAAGGGGCCTAGAAGAGTTAAAAACTTCATTTTTAAGGACAAAGTAGGAGGATTCACATGTCCTAATTTCAAACTTACTACAAAACAACAGTAATCAAGACAGTGTGATACTCATACAAGGATAAATATTCAGATTAAAGAAACAGAACTAAGAGTCTAGAAACAAGCCATGTATCTGTGGTCATCTAATTTTCAACAGGGTGGCAAATGGGGAAAAGAATCATCTTTTCAACAGACGGTCAGGGACAACTGGACAGCCACAAACAAAGAGTGCTGAACCTTTACCTCACGCCATATGCAAAAATGAACTCAAATGGGTCAAAGACCTAAATGTTACAGCTAAAACAATAAAACTCTTAGAAAAACATAGGTGTGAATCCCTGTGTCCTTGGATTTGGTTTCTTAGCTATGACACAAAAAGTACGAGCAACAAAACAGGTAAATTGGACTTCATCAAAATTAAAAACTTTTGTGTCTCAGAGGACACCATCAAGAAAGTTAAAAAAAAAAACAAACGAAAACAAAATCGAAGCCAAAATAGGGAGAAAATACTTAGAAATCATTATGTCTGATAAGGGATTTGTGGGACATAAAAGAATTCTTATGCTTCAATAATAAAAATACAAATAACCCAGCTAAAAATGAGTAAGTGATCTGAATAAACATTTCTCCAAATAAGTTATTATACAAATGGTCAACAAGAGCACAAAAAGATGCTGGAATTCATTAGTCATCAGGGAAACGTAAAAAAAAAAGCTGCAATGAAATACTACTTCACACCCATACGGGCAACTAGAATTGAAATGGAGAATCTGAAACCTCCACACACTGCCAGTGGGAATGTGAAATGGTGCAGTCACTTTGGAAAACAGTCTGGCAGTTTTTCAAACAGTTACAATACGACCTATCAATTCCAATCCTAGGTATATAGCCAAGATAAATGGAAACATTAAGTTCACACAAAAACTTGTATATGAATGTCTATAGCAGCATTATTCATAATAGTCAAAAGGCAGAAACAAACTAGTGTATCAGCGGGTGAATGGATAAACAAAATGTGGTATATCCAAAGGACAGGATATTGTTCAGCCATAAGAAGGAATGAAGGGCCGATACAAGCACCACGTGGATTAACCTTGAAAACATCAGGATAAGTTAAAGATGCCAGACACAGATTTCCACACATGTGATTCCATTCATATAAGAAGAAGTCCAGAATATGAAAAGGTATGGAGACAGAAGTAGACTCGGGGCTGCACAGGGCTGGGAGGTTGAGGGCAGGGGGTGGGGGCAGGTTGTGCTGATAGCTAAATGGTATGGAGCTGCTTTCTGAGGCAAAGAAAAGGTTCTCAAATTGGCTACAGTGATGGCTCCAAACACCTGTGAATATACTAAAAGCTATTAAATTGTATACTTTAAATAAATAAGTGAAATGCATGGTATATGAATTATATCTCAATAAAGCTGTTTTTTAAAGAAATGTACGTAAAGTACATTATAAAGAAAAAAGTCCAAGTCCCCTGTCCTCCTCAGCGCTCTCCCCGTTCCCTCCAGCCTGCAAACACACTTAACAATTTCCGGGGTATTTTTTCTAGGCATGGACAGCATGCAGAGCATACACAACCTTAAACACACTGCACCATTCTTTAATGACTGCATAATTTTCTATTGTATTAGCCCTCACTAACAATGTGCATGCAGCTAGCTCCTGGTTTCTGCCATTAGAAAATGATGCGAGACAAATTTCCACATACACACTTTTGCACTCTTGTGTAGGGAGATCTGTTCGAACAATGTTTATGGGTAAATTTATTTAGAGATTTTGTTCTGGACGTCACTAGTACCAAGTGAAAAGACATCACTCAGGTCTGATGCTGGTTAGTTTGGCTGGAAGAAGTTTGCCCGCTGCCAGTGTCCAGCTCCCCACAAACACGGATGGGCGGTGCAGACCCGGTGAGCACTCACTCTCTTTCCCAGGCCTGGGCCCTCTGGAGCTTCTCGGTATCGTTATAGTAATTATTGACAGGGAAGGTGATCACAAGGGCCGTGGCGTTATTGTAGTTTTGATCTAGAAAGGAAAAATGTGACATCAAAAGGATTATAAGCATGTAGAAAATTAGATAAATACAAGGGGAAAATTACAAGACAGCTAAGTGACTGATTTCTCACTGGGGCTGTAGACTGTACATCCACAGACACACATACAAACACATATATATTCTCCCCCTTTCCTTCTCTTTTATACAAACAGTAATGTACTCTTCTGTACATTATGCTTTTAAATCTGTCTTGAGTCTGTTCCAGTTTAGTACATAAAGAGCTTCCTTATTCTGTTTTCTGCTGTATTATATTTTCTAGTATAATTTAACCGATCTCCTATAGATGGATACTTTTTATAATTTTTAAAATTATAAGCAAAATTACCACATGGAATAATCTTATAT
The DNA here is from genome assembly GCA_004026765.1 of Micronycteris hirsuta. Lineage (NCBI taxonomy): Eukaryota > Metazoa > Chordata > Mammalia > Chiroptera > Phyllostomidae > Micronycteris > Micronycteris hirsuta. Next base: position 3,009 of record PVJI01028924.1, read on the forward strand.
TTTTAATGTGTACAATACATATTTGTTGAATCAATTCTTGAAAGTACAAACACTGCCTCAAAAAGTTTGTGGATTTCTAATTTTGAGATTTTCCCAAATTGCCCACCAAAAAGGCTATCCCATTTTTTATTCCATAAAATAGTAACTGAGACCTACTTTTGTGCCAGGCATTATTTCAGTACCACAGACACATCAGCGAACAAAAGAGATAAAAATCCCTGCCTTTTCCTGGGGCTTAAATTCCAGTAACAATTCAGTCTTCCACCATGAGAGCAGCGTCCCACGCTTTCATCCACACTGGTTTTACTGAGCTCTCAGAGCCCTGCTGACGCTAGTTAGAAAGACAGAAGTGAGATGCGCTTCACTAATTAGGAGTGAGGTTGAGCATTTTTCTTATATAATTAAAAGCCATTTGTATTTCTTCTTTTGTTAACTTTTGTGTGGCTTTTCTTCTGAGTTGCTGACCTGTTTTTTTTTTGTTTTTTTTTTTTTTTTATATAATGAAGAAATGCTGCCCTGGCCAGGTAGCTCAGTTGGTTGGAGTGTTGTCCCATGCACCAAAAAGGTCGCGGGTTCGATCCCCAGTCAGGGTGTGTGTGAGAGGCAACTGATGGATGTTTCTCTCTCTGCCCCTTCCTCTCTCTATAAAATCAATAAACATATCCGTGGGTGAGTATTAAAAAAAAATGAAATGCTATTACGGATACTAATTTTTTTCCAGCTTGTTGCTTTTTTTTTCTTCAAACTTTGTTTGTTCTCCACATAGGAATTTAAAATTCTCCTGTTGTCAAATTCATCAGTGTATCCTTTTGTGGCTTCTGAGTTTTATCTTGCTCAGAAATGCCTTCTCCATTTAAAAATTATTTTAAAAATTCCTCCTGTATTTTCTCCTAGTCCTTTCATAGCGTCACTTAGTACATTTCAATCTGTGATCCATGTGGGATTTATTCTGGTAGAAGGAGTAAGGCAGAGATCAACGTTCACTGCGATGGCGGTGACTGGCCCCGGGGTGCCACCAGCTTCCCCCACCAGTAGGCAAGGGCACTGCATTACATGAGGCAAAGTGAAACCTGAATACAGATCACAACTTCTTGAGGAAAACATTTATTTGGCCTCTTCATTAGGGCAGAGCAAAATCTGTTGAGTTGCTTGCAATTAGGCCTCAGGTGTCAAAGTTGTCACATGAACCATGGCCCTGCTATACCTCGTACAGCCTGTTCCAAGGTGTTACAGGACGCAGCAAAGAGCAAACCAACTGCTCCATCTACCACAGGAGTGCCTGAGTTCTTAACCAGTTGGTTTAGAAGGAAGAAAATCCCCCCAACTTTCTCTTCCCCCATGTTTCACACAGAATCTCTTCCCCACTGCAGATGGGCTTAACCCAGGGTCCGAGGGTTCTGTAGGGGTTCTACAGATGAACCTCCAGGTTTCAGGAACTTGAAGCTGAACAACATCTTATGTGGGTGTACTCGATGGTACTATTCTGGGGATGTGTCCTTAGCTTTTGATAGCTTCCTAAAGTGTGACCTAAAAAAAAGGCTAACAGCCCTGGCTGGTGTGGCTCAGTGGACTGAGCACTGGCCTGTGAACCAAAAGGTTGCTGGTTTGATTCCCAGTCAAGGCACATGCCTGCGTTGTGGGCCAGTTAGGGGCGTGTGAGAGGCAATCAATGTATCTCTTACACATTGATATTTTTCTCCTATTTCTCCCTCCCTTCTCTTCTCTCTAAAAATAAATAAATAAAATCTTTTAAAAAATGACTAACGTCATCCCTTTTTTAAATCCAGAAAAAAAAAACCCCTTTATATTTGGGATTTAAGAGCCAGAAATAAATAAGAGTGCTCAATTTATGAAACCACTAGGATTACCACTTGACTGTTAGTAACAGAACCAAGACTTCCGAATCTAATAGGAAAAGCAAAAGCTTCTCTCAACTTACCGTCATAGCCGCCTAACACAAGCCAGGGGAACACCGGTCCACCGAACGTGCCCAGACAAGGATCGTGGAGCACACTGGTATCATTCAGCGAGGCGGGAGCCCTGCCAGCAAGTTCAGAAAACAGCTCCCAATTAGAACAAGCCTCAGGACATCAGAGACCTAAATGTTCATTCAGCTAACAGTTAACAAGGCTATCCAATTTTTTCATTCACATATTCAACAAAATATTTACATATTCTAAGCACAACGTGGGTCCCGAGGTTCCTCTGGTGAATAATGCAATATAGTTCAGCACTTGCCTTTGGAAGCTCGGAATCACTGAGAGGCATGCAAATATAGCATGACGTGACTCACATCACCCACCGCTTGTTACACGGAGGAGGAGCAGCCAATGGGGGAAAACTGACCCCAAAGGAAGAGACAGGCACAGAGCCAGGTCTCTAAGGCTGAGGGAGAGTTCGCCTGGGAGGGAGAAGTGTGGGTGTTCCACACAAGGGTGACTGTGGAGGGCAGGGAGGGGAGAGCGAGGACAGGAATGGGGGACAGTGGGGAGCACAAGGGTGGCGGTTTGAGGCACCAGAAGTCCTGTGTCTGAACAGGGGGCACCCACGAGGGAGGGGCTTCCGAGAGAGAGGACGGACCTCAGAAGTGGCAGAAATAAAAAAGGACTAAGTGCCATGCTAAGTAGTTTGGATTCTTCACCCTGCAGACACTGGAGAATAATTAAGAGACTGAGGGAAAGAGGCCTTGGGCTATTTCACAAACATCACCCCGGTGGCAAAGCACAAGACGGTCTGTCTGCAAGTGGGAAAGAGAGGGGACGCGGGGAGCCCAGTCAGGAGGTCTGTGCAGTGGCCCAGGCCAGGGACAACCAGGAGAGCAGTGAAGACAGGTAATCAGTGAGGGAACCAGCATTTCAGGACAGATCATAAGCCAGAACTCTGCTGGACACTCGGGGAAGTTCTCGAAAACAATCCGAACCCCCACCCTTGAGAGCCAAGGGACAGTGGGGTCAGGTCCCCTGTTTGGGGCACACAGACTACAGCGTGCAGCCAGAATCTCAGTCCCTTCTCCCACAGCCTGACTGTGCCTCCACATCACAGATTTGGGAGCTCATCCAGAGGTTAAAAACCGCAAACATTACACGAGGGAGAATTCGGGGTCACAGTCTCAAGTCTGAGTAACTGGCAGAGGCTGATGCTGTCCCACAACACGAAGGAAAGGAGTAGGTCTGGGCGCTCAGGGTTGCCCCTGCAGCAGGGCGGCCTCCGGGGGGGTGAGGAGGGTGCTGGCAGCTGGAGACATGCCAGGCGAGCACACGCCAAACACACGTCCCTGCCGCACGGGACAGGAACGCCGACACCAGTGTTCCCACACCTAGCTGAACCGCGCCCCACTCAGATAAAACACAGGTCTCGTGCATCTCCCCCTTCAAAAAATTTTGTTGACTTTTATTTTGCACAAGAGAAAGTAAATAGTTGCTTTTCTTTAAATATAGAAAGTATATCCCTGGCTGGTGTGGCTCAGTTGGTTGGAGCACTGTCCCATAGACCAAAAGGTTGCAGGTTCAATTCCCAGTCAGGCCTCATACAATAAGGCAACCAACTGATGATTTTCTCTTACATTGATGTTTCTCTCTCTCTCTCTCTCTCTCTCTCTTTCCTCCCTCTCTCTAAAAGCAATGAAAAAAATGTCCTCAGGTGAGGATTAAAACAAATTATATAATACTAATTTTTCTTCAAACAGTTCACAGCTCCCCTGTACCATCTACCCAGTGGAAAATGCTGGTTTAGTGTACATGGACATACACTTTTGTTTTATAGGGTGTTTTCAGAGGTGACCTCCTTGAAATAGAGTAAACACAGCCCAGCCACCTAAAGGGTCATATTCTAGTAACAAAAACAGACAGAACTTAAAGCCATCAACCCGCCCAGAAGTCTGTGTGCTCAACTCTTGAGATGCTGTTAGTGGAGCAGTGCACTCAATGGTGACAAAGAATAATTCCCATGATGAAGAAATAGCCAGGGTGACTGTGTGACCTGCTGCACCACTGTCTCCAGGCCAGGTCAGTCCAAAGGGCAGGGAGTTCAGTGATGGTAGGTCCAGCCGTCGTGAGCCATAGACAAGCCTCAGACCGCCTCACAGGTCACCAGGCACAGCTTCTCCGTGACTAATGGAATTATAAACACAGTCTGCTCAGTGAGACGTGCGGCCCGCAGGAGGCAGCTTCCCAGCTTCCCCACCCCCCCTACTCTGCAAGGGGGCGCTGCACGTTTCAAAAACAATTCAACGTCAAAATACAAATTTGCATTTGAAAGATAAGGAAAAGAACGATAGCTATTTTTTTTCCTAAATCCAGCTCAAGAAACTTAAGAGTTACTGTCATAGATGAAACTACATGCTATCAATCCAGGAATGAGTTAAAGGCCAGGAGGTACCTGCTGCTCCTCAGTTAAACATCACAAAACCTCCACCTCAGGGCCTTTGTACTTAACTGCCCCCTCTACTTGGAACACTTTTTCCTCCGATATTCACAGGTTCCCCCCTTGTCTTTCCCTTCCAGCAGGTCTCCATCCCCCTAAAGCAGGACCCCACCCCTGCCTACCCCCCACCCTCTATCTTCTTGCTTGGCTTTACCCTCTGCTTAGCGCCCGTCTCTACCTGGCATTAGAGCATGTGCCTGTCTGTTCATTGTCTGCCTCCCTCTGTTAGAACGTTTCCTCTACTTGCTCGCTGCGGGCCTCCAGTACCTGCCAGGTGTGTAGCAACAGCGAGTGCGCAAACACTGGCGGGATGAATGAGGGACTGCCCTGCCACGTACCGTACACAGTACAGAAAGTGCGTGTGGTAATCCGCGTACACGTAGAAGGGGTCCCCTATTTTGTGGTCCAGCACGGAGTGGCTGTTCTGGAAGTAATTCAATACACTCAGAATGGTGCAGTTTCTGTTATATGGGGAGAGAGGGGCCAAGCAGATATCTTGAAGTGCCACAGTCTCGTTGTTATAAGATGCAGTAATGCTTTCAATGGCTGTTTGTAAGGCAAGAACCTGAAAGAAGATACAAAGCCAGAAACACATCATTTCTACTGACCATTATTGCCCCGAGGGGTCAGAAGATACAAAGTAGTCGAGGAAAGCTCTTTCTCCCACAGGGGGAGGATGAAGGCATGCTATGGGGTGAAGTACCTGATGATGCCAAAGCCCAGTCTCTCAGGACAGCAAACTGGAATGGAGACCCTATTCAAAGTGTCCAGAGAGACAGGGAGGTGACACCAACCCCAGGCCACATCTCAGTGCAGGACACATGAACATCGCCCTCCCACCCTGCACCATCACCCCCTCCGTCCTGGGCAGTGACCAGCAGTGCAGGAGGGGACACTGGCGCAATATGCCTTGTTCTCCTGACACCCCCCCCCTCACCAATAACATGCCACTTGCTGCCTTGCTCCGTTCTAGCAAGAACGGAGATTATTTACGCATATTCTCGTATTTTCTAATAGAGAACACACTCCTGGAGATGAGTAACTGCTGTGCACCTTCTGTAACAGTTGGGAAAAAGCTCCAGGCAGTCACTGGCAGGGAAAAGATTCTACTGAAGTCTTGGGACCATGCTGATGTTTTTTCAAAACATCAGGCTTTCTGCAGATAAGACCAACTTTTAAAGGAAAAACCACGTGGGTGTGCCGCCATTTGTTAAAAAAGAAGTGGGTGCAATTTATGCACAGAAACGTTTCTCCGGGGCAAACGGGCCCGGGCAGAACAGGGCACAGCTCGCCCCAAACACAACCCCCAGCAAATGCAGGAGACGACACCCTCCCTTCTTCAGGCAGATCAGCGACGACCAGAAGTTCCTCCCTGGGTCCCCAGGACAGCACAAGAGGCTTTAGTCCTTTGGGTTCTAGCATATTCCTTTACAATCACCAAGGGAAAAAAACTCCATCAGTTCCTAAGGTGAACTATAAATGCATTCTGCTTCAAAAGAGAAAAATGTTCATCTCGACTTCTAGAAAGAAGCAAGACCTCTCATGTGCAGCAAACACAAAAGTGGTCTATAGCAAATTGTTCATTAATTTCAACGCCTGTCCTTCACTTTCTTGAAAATTCACTTTTTTTACCATTAAGATATTCAGAATATACCACTACATTCAGCCCCAAACTGACGCCCAGTAGAACTGGTCAACATGTAAAAGCCAACAAACCACGGTGCGCCTGGAATCTGAGCTCTGCCAAGAGATTACCTGGTGCAAAATCTCTATGTCAAGCGGAGGTCCGAAGGGCACGTCGGATCCGGAGGGGTACGGCTGGTAGGTGTGTGTGTGGGTGTGGGGGGCCCGGATAATAAGCTGCTCTGTGCGGAAAAAAGGCCCAAAGTGGGTGTCAAAGTACTCTTTTTCCAGGCGTGCCTGGCTGCTGGGGGCTGACCAGAGGTCCACGGGATTGGTTGTGACTTGGACAAACATCAGGCCTAAAGAACAGGCAGCAATGAAGACCAAGGAGAAGAAAATGACACAGCCGGGGTTCTGGACACAGAAGGAGCCCCACTGTGTGAAAAGCCGCCTCAAACAGCCCTCAAACACTTCACCGAGGGGGTTGCAGCAGGGCGCCTCCCCTAAAAGGGCGGGAGAGGAAAAGACGGTGGAGGTTAAAAGGCGAGCTATTCCTGGAAGTTGGAACAAGGACAGCATTAGATACTTCTGCCCCGGCAGGAATCCTGCCCGCACCAGGGATGTGCGTGAGATTCCCTCTGCCCCACCCCCTCAGCTACCTAACTGCCCCGGAGGCTACCCTTCTTAGCAGTTCCCATCAGCCTTTCCTGCTGCTCCTGCTCTCGGCCTGCTGGGTTAGCGCCTCCACAGCTCCACCCCAGTCCGTCATTATTCTATTGCTGTTATTAATGACTTGGTTCTGATCTGCCACCCCGACTAGCCTGCAAGTACACAATGGCAGGACCTGTCTGTGTTGATCACAACTGCATCCTCAGCACCAGCAGTGCCTCTCCCAGAACAGGTGCATACACATTTGTTGAGGAAATGAACACCCATGCCGACATAACCCTAACCCTCTGATTTAAGTACAAGTGTGCCTACCTTTGTCACCGACAAACGCAGGAAAAGCGATATTGCTATCGATGGGGGTGTACTCGGAGACAAAATACCGTTTTCTGAAAAATAAAAGCATGTAAGTAGTATCAGTGTATTTCAATATAACAAGGCGCTCTTCTGATACTCCCATAACCCCTTTAAAAGCTTACTTCCTCAGCCTGTTTTCTTCTTCCCTGTCACTTTATCTCACCCAAGTTCACAAAGTGTTAGCACAGTCTCAACGCAACTCCCCTAAGATATTTACCAACTACAAAGAGAGAAATAGTAACTTCACAGCAGAGAAACCTGGAAGAAAGACACCATCTTAACCAGGCAATCAAGACTCTCACCACTGGTAATGAGACAGACTGACATCACGTGCCTCCTGGTCGGGTAGACCAGGAGAGGCGCAGCATCACTTCTGTGACCTTCCTGGTCAAAAACACATAACCTCAATCTAATCATGAGAAAGTATCAGATAAAACCATATCGAGGGACATTCTACAAAATAACAGACCCGTACTCATCAAAAGTGTCCAGGCCATAAAAGAAATGGAGAGATTGAGGAATGGGTTAGAGGAGACTAATAAAACACAAGAAGTGGATGCAATACAGGATCCTGAAAAAGAAAAAGGGCATTAGGGAAGAAACTGGTGAAATTTTCATATAGTCCTTAGTTTAGCTAATAATCATGGTTTTGATAATTATATACTATGGGTTAAATAAGCTGCAACATTGGGGAAGCTGGGTATACATATATACGAGGTCTGTCTGGAAAAAGTCCAACCACTGTTAATGTAATGAGAAAGGTTTGGGCAACATCAATGCAACCTGGCAGCCAAGGAGAGTGGACTGGAATGCGCCTGTGTGAACAATGATGACTTCACTGTACTACTCAGTGAGGGCATGTGTACTGAGTGAGCATGTGTACTGCGTGGCTGTCGCATTCAAAATGACTGAATTGAGTACAGCAACAAATCTACACCAAATTTTGCACAAAGCTTGGACGCTCTTCCACGGAAACTCTTCTGATGATTCAGAAGGCTGCAGCTATGGGCTATTGATGATTGGCAGCTTAATCATGACAATGCGCCCACTCATGCATCATGTCTTGTGCAGAGTTTTCTGAGGAAACATCAAATCACCCAGGCAACCACTCAGCCTCCCTACAGCCCAGATTTGGCGCCTTCAACTTCTGGCTTTTCCCAAAACTAAAATCATCTTTGAAAGAGAAGAGATTTCAGATCATCAATGAGATTTCAGCAAAATACAATGGAGAAGCTGATGGCAATTGGGAGAACTGAGGTGTCATTGTCCTACATACAAAGTTTCTTGTATCTTCTTCAATAAATGTCTCTATTTTCCATATTGCGTAGCTGGATTCCTTCTGGACAGACCTCGTATATTTATCCAACACATATACATATATATTAAGTATTACATGTACTACTATTTCTCTATCTTTTTGTTAAGTCTAAAATTATTTTAAAATAAAAAGTTAAGTAAAATATACTTCTTAAATCAAGATCTAAAGGGACTATAGTATTGCATTTAAATAGACTTGAACCAGATTTGGCCCCTCAGGCTTTCTGTTAAAGAATGGGTGGTTACTATATGGTGCTTTAATTCACATCATTTTGAATAAATCAATGAAACCAACTTCAAATGTTTCAATTTTAGAACAGGCCTTTGACTGTTTACTAGTTGCAGGACATAAGCAACTTATGAAATGGTTTTAATGCAGATAATTGCTTCCTGTTCTAATTAACCAAGGTCTGCCAAGTAAAAGTCAGAAGTGCAACTTGAGTAACTTTGCCCTTCTTACTCTGAAGGACAAACAAAACGGCTTACCTGTAGCACCACACGGCAAAAAATGCTCCAAAAAACACGAGCAGAAATGCCATGTAGGTGAGCCACACGATGACATACATGGCGTCCAGGCCCCAGATTCTCCAGGGAAGGGGAGAGGGTGGGGGTTGGGGCTTGGGGCCGCACATGGCGGAGCAGTCCTGGCAGCTGCAGGGCCCGGTGACCTCGTCCACAGCCTCGGCACAGCCCTTGGTGGCGTTGTTCATGGGCTCCATCCCATGGGTTGGGAGATCTGCGGCGAGGATTGTGCTGAGTGAATGTCTCAATGTAGAAAACACTACAAATTTGTATTGAATCACATTCAAATCCAATGATAAGCATAGAGATATGGAACACGACTGGAAGAGTAAAAAGGCCTGGAGGTTTCTATCTGATCAAATTATGTTTTGCTGCTTAGCCCTGTAAATTTTTAAGTTACCTCAACAACTGAGCACAGCTAGGTTTTGTCACTGAGATTCAAGTACATCCCTTGCTGAGGAAAAGCTTCAATTCTTATTTTTATTGAGGAGCTAGTCTAACTCTGTTTCAGAGCTTTTGAAAGGCTTTTGGCCTTCTACTTTTTAAATTAAAAAAACAGCTTATTCTTTTGATAATGTAGCAATAGCTGAAGGCAATTCTTCTCCCTCCCCTATTCTCATTCCTAGACCCTAAATTAATCTGAGGCAGGATAAAGGCTCTCTCTGAAGCCTCTCTCACTGGAAGGACGTTCCAGCAGCTAGTTACCTGAATTTATCTTCATATTGCAGTTTAAGGCTCCTGGGCTTTAAAAACATGACAAATACACAACCCCGGGAGTCTCTGCGCCTACCTGAAAAAATGGGCGTGATGGTGAAGGGCGCCTGGCCGTTGTCCTTATTGAACATGTACTCGATCCAGTTGGTGGCGTTGCAGGCCTCGGCGTCCTTCCCACACAGCAGTCCCAGGGCTTTGTCGTTACTTGAGGGGGCCTCCACGTCCCTGCAGGCGTTGTACATCGCTAGCAGAGGAAGCGGGAGAAGACTGAAACATCACGCTGCTTTAATTCACGGGGAGAGATGTCACAAAGGCCTCTCGTTTGTGAACTCAGGTCGGAAACCCCCATGCACTGCAATCAGCAGTTGGGGACAGGAACGGGGACAGGAAACACTAAGGGGGGAAAGGAGATTACCCCTGAAACCAGCTTATCATGCCTACGAGGCCAGACTCCAGGTGACAAACATAAGAAATAGGTGGGAAAGGTTTACGATACCCCATGTAGCTCACGACATTTGGGAGAAGTGTTAGCCCTACTGTACTAAGACTGAGGAAGGAGAAGCTAAGAACCTCAGAGCCTGTTCAGTGAACAAAGCTGGTTCCAGAAAACTTCTGTGGCGGGAAATTACACAGCTGGAGAATTAAGGGAACTTTACAGGGAGAACTGGTTTTAGGGTAGAGGCCACATGAGAACCTGCTCCTCCTCTCTGTTTTATTTTAGTACACATAAAGACAGTACACTAAATAAGGATAATAATGTCCATGGCATTTTGCTTATAAGGAAGTAGTGGTAATGGGTCCTATATTAACATTTACTAGCCCCTACTTGTTAGAAACTTCCCAGGATCTTCTTCTCCTAAAGGAGATACCCATAAAGTCATTGTATTTTACCCTCACTCTTCAAAGAAAAAAAAATTTTTTAAAGATTTTATTTATTTATTTTTAGAGACAGGGGAGTGAGAAATAAAGGGAGAGAAACATCAATGTGTGGTTGCCTCTTGCATGCCCCCTACTGGAGCCCTGGCCCCAAAGCCAGGCATGTGCCCTGACTGGGAATCAAACAAGTGACCCTTTGGTTCACAGGCCGGCAGGCAGTCAATCCATTAAGCCACACCAGCCAGGGCTTACCCTTACTCTTGAAAGACAACTGAGCTAGAGTTATTTTCTGAGTGACAGTTATTTTCTTTAGAACTGTGATTATTCCATTGCCTTCTGGCCTCTACTGTTACTGGTAAGAAAATGGCCAGTTGTCATTCTTTTGAAGTGATTTGTATTTTTTCTATTTGCTTTTAAGATCTTTGTCTTTGGAGTTTTACAGTTTCTCTAAGCTATTTTTAGATACAGGTTTCTTTTTAAAATAGCTTTACCGAAATGTAATTCAGAGACCATATAATTCATCATTTAAAATTCGAATTTAACGGATTTTAGCACATTCACAGATATGTGCAGCCATTACCACAGTCAATTTTAGAACATTCTTATCACCTTAAAACGAGAAACCCCGAAGCCTTTAGCTAACGGTCCCTTCTCTCCCTACTCCCCTCCTCCCCACCAGGCCCTAAGCAGCCATTAATCTACTTCTGTCTCTATAGATTTGCCTATTCTGGACACTTCATATAAATGGAATCATGTCATGTGTACTCGGAGTCTTTTGTGACTGGCTTCTTTCCCCTACCATGATGCTTCACAGCCCACCCACGCTGTGGCACATGTCAGCACTTCATTCCTTTTTAGGTCCCAATGACTTTCCGTCATATGAATAGACCACGTTTTGTTTATGTATCAGTTGACGGGTATCTGGGTTTTTCCACTTTTGGCTATCATGAATAATGCTGCTATAAATATTTATGTACAGTTTTTGTGTAGACATGTTTTCATTTCTCTTGTGGAACTGCTGGGTCCTATGGTAACTGTGTATAATTGTTTCAGAAATGGCCAAACTGTTTTCCAAAGTGATGGCACCATTTTATATTCTCGCCAGCGGCATAGGAAGGTTTGGATTTCTCTACATCCTTGTCCATATTTGTTGTCATTGACTTTTTCATTCCAGCCTTCCTAGTGGGGTGAGAAGTGGTATCTCACTGTGGTTTTGATTTGCATTTTCCTGATGCCTCATGACTTCAACCATCTTTTCATAAGCTTATTGGCCATTTGCCCTTGGTCAAATGTCTGTTTATGTCTTTCACCCATTTTTATTTGCTATTTATTATTGAGTTGTTAGAGTTCTATATATATTCTAGATACAAGTCCCTTATTAAGTACATGATTTGCATATGTTCTTGCCTATTCTCGATGGTGTCCTTTGAAGCACAAAAGATTTTTAGGTTTGTTTTTTTTGTTGCCATGTTTTTGGTGTCACGTCTAAGATTGCACCGCCAAATCTGAGGTCATGAAGATTTATCCTTTTCTTCTAAGAGTTTTCTAGTTTTAGCTCTTACATATAGGTCTTTGATCAATTTTAAGTTAATTTTTGTATATGGTATGAGGTAAGTGTCCAACTTCATTTTGTTTTTTATCCTCACCCAAAGACATACTTATTGATTTTAGAGAGAGGGGAAGGCAAGAAGAGAAAGAAAGAAACATCAATGTGAAAGAGAAACATTCATCAGTTGCCTCTTGTATGTGCCCTGACTTGGGACTGAACCCACATGCTAGGCATACGCCTTGACCAGTAATTGAACTCATGACCCCTTGGTTTACAGGACAACGTTCCAACCAACTGAGCTACACTGGCCAGGGCTCCAAATTTATTCTTCTGCATGTGGCTATCTAGTTGTTCAAACACCATTTGTTGAAAGACTATTCTTTCCCCATTGAATGGTCTCAGCAACTTTGTCAAAAATCAGAGGACCACAGACATGGGCTTACAGTTCACTACTGAACAATATAGGAGTTGCTGGCGCCTCACACACAGTTGGCCCTCTATCTATGCGGATTCCCAACTGCAAAGCTAAACCTGAACTGCAACAATCAGCTAAACTGCAGTCAATTAAACTGCATGGGTCAACTGAAAAAATCCACGTATAATAAGTGGACCCACGCAGTTCAAAACTGCCTTATTCAAGGTGAATTGTATTTTCAATTCTATCTCATTGTTCTATATGTTTATTCTTATGCCAGCACCAAATTGTTTTGATACCCATTGGTTGGTAGTAAAATTTGAAGAATGTGTGAAGCTTCCTATTTAGTTCTTTTTCAGAATTGTTTTGGTTAGTCCTGGTCCTTCGCAAGTCCATGTGAATTTTAAAATCAGCCTGTCAATTTCTACATA
>PVJI01028925.1:0-15898 GCA_004026765.1 Micronycteris hirsuta
TACATCTGAGACTAATAGAATGTTGCAAATCAACTGTAATTTAAAAATAATGTTTTAAAATATCTATAGAAACAAAAACAATGGCATAGCCAAGATAAGAACAGTGACTGACAATATAACTGCAATTATCTCCCACCACACACCCAAAACGTTCTAAGTAAATGAAGCAAACACATACCATCCATATACACCTAATAGAAAAGCATTTTGGTGGCACAATTGTTGCCCCAAACTATATACCTGTCTAGGTCTTCCAATCTACCTTTTACTCTTCCTAGAAATTTTTGTTTGTCAGAGCATATACTTTTTCAAAATCTAACTTTAAATTCTTCAATTAAGTTTTCTGTAATCATGTTACAGGTAACAAAGTTGTTATGTTACATGTTACAGGTAAATATGTTATAGCTACAAGAAAATGAGAAGCCTACAAGCTCCGAATGCCTAGGTTCAAGTTCAAACTCTGTAAACTTGAAAACTAATAAACTTTTAAATCTGTAGTTTCAGCTGTAAAATAAAGTTTATGTAAAGATTAAATAGGAAATATATAGAAAAGCACTTTATAAAGATAAAAGCCTTACAAATATAGAATATTATCTAACTGAATATATCTAGATAGACACAGATATCTACCAATAGTGAGCCATATAAATGCTTTGGCCATGAGAAATCAGAACACCACTGTCTATAAAATCTCAAGTCAGCCACTACCACACTTTATACATTCGTACTTATAAAAGTCACTGCCAGATCTGTTCACAAGGAAAATGGCTCCCTGGCATCATGTTTACTGTAATACATTACCCTTAAAAAAAAAACCGTCCTTATTGATTTCTTTTCACGAACAAAAATTTGTAGTTTTCTCCTTCGTGGTCTAAAGCCTGAGAAGAATTTCTAGGTCACTTTCCCATCACAATTCTCAGAATAAAAGTAAAAATTATTACACTATAAGGACAAGAAATTATCTGTTTTGAAAAGTACAACTTAACATAAGTACAATTTTATTTTAAAATAAAAAGAGGCACAGAGGGAAAACAAATGCAAGTAGACCCATGACACAGTTTGAACCTAAAGAAGCAAAAGAAATATAAGACAGGAGGAAAGGAGAAGGAATAAATGACTGTCATTATCAACCCAGAACAAACTATAAATTATATATGTGGAAAAACACCAATGGGCTAAAGACCTACATTGTGTGCAAAAGTAAAGATATAAAAAAAAAGTAATATTAAAATAATTTAAAACAAAATATAAATGGGATTTTCAAATATATGGACAATTTATGATTTATACCATATGCTGTATGTGCATCAAGGTAATGTGTATTTCACTCACCCAATACATTTCAGTTGTGCACTTATGTGCAAGAAATAAAAATAAGTAATAGCGCTGCACTAAAAAATCTTACAATTAACTAGATATAAGTTGATTCTGATTTTAAGTACCACTTTGGAAAACCAGCTCTGAAATAACAAAACTTTTTCTTCAGGTTATAATAAAATCCAATAGTCTCCACCAGTCATCAATAATAACATAGAGATGAAAATACATACACACACATACATATAAAAATATCAAATGAATCACTTAAGTAAAACATAAAAGCCTTGTTAGAGAATATTTTTAAGAGAATTATTCAATAATACATCAACAACCTATTTATCTGGAATCTTCAGAATTAATTCATAGATTTCCAGATAACAGAAGATTGCTATTTTTTAAAAAAATATATTTTATTTATTTATTTTTAGAGAAAACAGAAAGGTGAGAGAAAGGGAGAGATACATCTATTTGTGAGAGAAACACTGACTGCCTCTTGCATGCCTCCAACTGAGGATCTGGCCCACAACCCAAGCATGTGCCCTGACTGGGAATCAAACCTGCCACATTTTGGTTCACAGGCCAGCGCTCAATCCACTGAGCCACACCAGCCAAGGCAGAAGATTACCACTTTTTAAAACCATCCTAATAACCTACAAAAATGTACTACATACTTTCATGCTTTTAAAAAATATGCCCTGGCTGATGTGGCTGAGTTGATTGAGTGCTGGCCGGCAAATCAAAGGGTCACCAGTTCAATTCCCAGTCAGGACACATACCTGGGTTACGAGCTAAGTTGGGCCCCCAGTAGGGGACACGCAAGAGGCAACCACACATTGATGTTTCTTTCCCTCTTTCTCCTTCCCTCCTCCTCTCTCTAAAAATAAAATAATATTTTAAAAGTAAAAAATAAAATAAAGCTACTCCTCCAATAATATTAGGGATCCATGATTTTTCTGGCTAAATCTCAATAAAGGCAATCCCCCCCAAAAAACATAATGGCTAATTTTCTTTTTTATGTAGAGCTCTTTTTACATAAAACATTCTTAAAACTTAATACCTAAAAGGAATAAGAAAAATTAAACAATAAAAATTTAATTAAAAAAATTAAAATATAGAAAAAGGTGCAAATTTCAAAGAATGTTAAGGTCAAATAAACATTTAAAAGGTTCAACCGTATCAGTATTCAAAGAAATGCAAGTTAAAATAATATGAAAATAATTTTCACTTACGAAGTTGACCAATTTTCTTAAAAATAACAATCAGTGTTAAAAAGAGTAAAAAGCAAAATAGGCACTTCTATACAATGATAATGAGTGTAAACTGATAGTTTTACTAGAGGGCAATTTAAAAATATGTTGAAAAGCATTAAAACTCATCATTCTTTTGATTCCACTGTTCCACTGCTAGGATTTCATTAAAAGGAAATAACCACATCGGCGCAAATACACATGTAGCAGGGTCCTCATCCCATATTATTTATAATAGTGAAAAACTGTAAATAACTTAAATGTTTAATATGGAGATTGGTTAAATAAATTTGAGTATATTCATAAATGGAAAATTATTAAGCCATTAAAAATTGTTTGATTACAGATAATATCACAGGAAAAATGTTCATGACATGTTAGAGGAAAACTGCAAATTAATATATATAAATGTAAATCTATTAAAGGATTCCAAGCCTGTCACATATATGTATATATGCATACCTATAAACACACAAACACACAGGGGTAGGCAAAAGTAGGTTTACAATTGTGAGTATGCAAAATGGTTTATTCTTGTATTATTCTAAATTAATTATTGTATTATTTATTTGTATTACAATTGTAATAGACATACATGCAGCGGTGGGGCAGAAGTAGATTTACAGTTGTGAGAACATAAAACAGTTTATTCTTGTATTATTATTTATTGCATTGTTTTCTGTAACAACTGTAAATCTACTTTTGCCCCACCCTGTATATATGTACACACACAGAGAGGAATCTTAAAACAACGGAAATTGTTTAAAAGGTTATATAAGAGTTAGACTTCAGAGTCCTCCTACCCTCACCCCAAACAGTCTAGTAATCCTTTCAATTTCATACCTTAAGGCGCACATTGTATTTTCATTTTCTGGAGAAAATGAACACAGTTCAAGACTCAGGTTCCCCAGGCAAGGCAAAGGTGACTATACTCAAAATAAGCTGATTATATTTTCCTAATATGCTTAAACTGAATTAAATCAGGAAATTAAAAAACTTTTGAAGATTAAACATACAATGGCAAAGTCACAAAGCTCAATTAAAAGTTTGGAAGATAAAGTTGAGATAAGCTTCCAAAATAGAGAGCAACAAGATAGGCAGTAGAAAGCAGCAGAAAATAAGATGACCTAAAGGATCTGTTCAGGAGATCCAATATCAAATTAACTAAAATTTCAGAAAAAATAACAGTTTTATAGGGAAGAAAACTATATTTTAAAATACAATAAAAAATATTTTCTTAGAAAAGATCAGTTTCCAAAATGAAGATTCCATCAAGGGATGAGTACAAAGCATGGAAGTCACCACCATAGCTCCTTTGCCACACACACACTAGGCACACCGTCATGAAATTTCATTACACTGGAGATATAAAGAGGAGGGGGGTGGAAGAGAACACATAAAAGACCAGATAACAGTGTGGAACTGGACTCTCCAATGTTAACAGTAGATGATAGAAAGCAATACAACAGGGCCTTAAAAATTCTGAACCAAAATAATTTTTAACCTGAAATTCTAGAATCTGCCAAACTGTCAAGTATGAAGGGAGATATTTTCAGACAAGCAAAAAGTTTAAAAATTTTTACCAAACACACATCACTTCTTAAGAAGTTACTTGAGGGTGTGCTCATGTAAACTGAGTACACAAAGGAGGAAGACATGAGAACCAGGAAACAGGACTCAGCACAAGAGAGCACACTGGAAAACATTAGTATGAAAGCTATGCAGCTGGCTCAAAAGAATAACCAACCAGTTCATACCAAAGTACAAGAACAGAGCACTGTGAAACAAGATTTCCAGGGATAAAGGGGAATTGCCAGGTTAACTCTTATCACAGAACACAGAGAACAAGGCAGAAAATGAAGTGATAGGTATACACATAAATGAAAAAGAGAGGAGATTGTTAACTATATGAAAACCAGGAAGGCCATACAGAAAAGGATCTCTGATCTCCATTGAACAGTAAGTCGTAACAAGCACTGATTAGAGCTTTAACTAAGATTATTATTGAGAGAGGTTAAGTTTATGAAATTATTGAGAGAAGCAGAAAAGAAGCTGGGTTATTTTTAAAAGTGCTAAACTCTTACTTATATTAACAAGAATGCAGTATATGTCTAAAAATGATCAATACCCCAAAAAGGTAATATGACCATTTTATTCAGAAAGCTGGAATTAAAGGATGAGAACCAAAAGAGTTACTAAAGAGAAATAAAAGAGCTTGGGTCAAGGAATGGAGACTTAGGACCATTTCTAACTATAAACTTTTCAGTATTATTTGACTTTTAAATTAAATTTTATTTTATAATTTAGAAAGTCGTGGTCCTCCTCCCCAAATCCCATAACCTGTCTAAACATGAAAAAAAAATCAGACAAATCACAATCGAGGGACATTTTACAAAATATCTGACCAATAATCCTTAAAATGTCAAAGTCACCAAAAGCAAGAACAGTCTGAGAAACTGTCATAGCCAAGAGGAGCATAAATAGACATGATGACTAAATGCAATGCGGTATCCTGGTGGGGATCCTTGAAGCGAGAAAGGACATTAGGTAAAAATTAAGGAAATCTGAAAGAAGTATGGACTTTAAGTTAATGATAATGTATCATTATCAGTTCATTAATTATGATATAGTATACAAATGTAAAATTTTAATAAAAGGAGTGAGTATAGAGTTTTGGGGAACTTTGCAACTTTTCTGTAAATCTAATATTTTAAAATTAAAAGCTTACTAAAATTTATATTTATATAAATTTATGAAGGTAAAACTTAGTCAATTAAAAGAAATACACAAGATTCACACAGCTATATATGTACGTATATAAATTTAACACTATGTAATGGACAGAGATACTGTTAAGTGAAAAGAGCAAATTATAGAAAAATGTCTATAGTATATTTAGGTTTTTAAATATAAGCTATATAGTCTTTTTTTCTGTGTGTGTGTGTGTATGAGGTCTGTCCAGAATAATATAATGAGAACAGTTTGCATGACATTGATGTAACCTGGCAGTCAAGGAAAGTGGACTGGAACACACCTGCGTGAACAATGACAACTTCACTGTAGTAGTAAGTGGGGGCGGTAGACGCTGTTGAATGAGCCTATGTACTGTGTAGCCATCACATTCAAAATGACTGACGAAGTAGAGCAATGAGAATATGCATCAAGTTTTGTGTTAATCTTGAACACCCCTTCTCAGAAACTATTTGGATGCTTCAGAACGCCACAGCTATGGGCAACTGGTAATTGGCAGCTTCATCATGACAACACGCCCACTCATGCATCAAGTTTGTGCAGAGTTTCTTGTCAAAACATCAAATCACCCAGGTGTCTCAGCCCCCCTACAACCCAGATTTGGTGCCCGGCAACTTCTGGCTTTTCCCAAAACTAAAATCACCTTTGAAAGGGAAGAGATTTCGGACCATTGATTAAGATTCAGGAAAATACAATGGGGCAGCTGAGGGCAATTGGGAGAACTGTGTGAGGTGCCAAGGTGCATACTTTGAAGGGGACTGAGGCATCATCGTCCTATGTACAATGTTTCTTGTATCTTGTATCTTCTTCAATAAATATCTCCATTTTTCATATTATTTGCCTGGATATCTTCTGGACAGACCTCATACATTCTAAAAATCATGGTATTTAATTTAAAAAATCCTGAAAATGGGACTTTATGTATTTTCTATTAAATTAACATTCAGAACTAAATATACAGAGGCTTCCCACTTCTAGCCATGATGCAGTATCAAGGACCTTCTGGAGAGACCTTGTAGTTCTATAATAAGACAAGGAATAATGTAGAGATGGGTTCCAGAAACTAAGGAGGGGGGGGAGAAAACCCTTCCTTCCTAATTAAGAGACGCCTGAGATATGACAAACATGAGGCAGACAGGAACTCTTACCCTTTGCAATAGCATAAATGGACCTAGAGATTGTCATTTTCATAGTGATTTTCATAGTGAGAGAAATAAGCCAGTCAGAGAAAGACAAATAGCATATGATTTCATTTACATGTAGAATGTAATGAACAAAACAAACTGACGAACAAAGTAAAACCAGAGGCAAGGATACATGAAATAGATTGACAGATCTCAGAGGGGAGGGCGACAGGAGTAGTGGCGGGGGGGGGGGGCCTGGAAGAGATTAGCCAAAGAACATATATGCATTTAAAGCATAGCCTATGGACACAGACAACAACGTGGTAAAGGCCGGGATGGGGTGGGGGGATACAGGGGGATGGAGAGGGGCAAGGGGCCCCTCTGAAGACCCCTTTTCTTTTGCAATATTCATTGATTCTATATTTCTATTGTATTTTTATTATTTTTTAAAGACTTTATTTATTAGCTTTTAGAGAGAGGAGAAGAGAGGAAAGAAGAGAGGGAGAAACATCAATGTGCAAAAGATACACTGATTGGTTGCCTCTTGCACTCCCCCAACTGGGGACCTGGCCTGCAACCCAGGCACATGTCCTGACTGGAAATTGAACTGGTGACCTTTCAGTTTGCAGGCCGGTACTCAATCCACTGAGCCACACCAGCCATCACTCTATGTTTTTATTGTATAATGGGAAAAACTTAGTATAATGATTCATACAGTAAAAACTTCCCATGTTTTGTACAGTAATGCAAAAACGTTCTGCCTATACATATTACGAGGAAATTCAAACTGTAAAATACTTATATCTCTTATGATTCGGGAATAGATGGGCTGCTTTGACTCAAGCACTACTCCAACCCCAAAGGAACAGAATGTTGGAAAATAGGTCAGTTTAAGGCAACTGGGGATTAAGAAACCTTACATGTCCGATAATACAGTGGAAACAGCTGAGGCTTTGTAGTTAGACATGTTTAAGTTCTAATTCCACCTTTGCCATTAACTGACCAACTGACACAAAACAAGTTACTTAACTGTTTTGACAGATAAAAATACTGAGGTATTCTTATCTGGCAAAGATAATAGCACTTATCTTTTATATTTTTATGAGGATTAAAGGCAACAAATGCATTATTTCCAACACTATGCCTAATATATAACAGGTACTTGACAAAGTATCTTTATTAAATACAAATAGAAGACTTATATTAGGAAAGCATCTAGTAACATGCATAGTGACAAAATAGTATAGCAATAGTAGTCACAAAAACACAGAAAGAAGAGTAACGGAAAACAGAAAATAAATACATAAATACCTACATGAAAGCCAATCCAGGCACAACATGAAAACAATGGTTTGGACTCCCTCTCCTGCCATTATGAAAAATCTCAGGTCAGGCTTTCCTCAATGAGCTACCAAGGAAAGATCTGCCTCCAAAACAGAAGTACAATTACTTCTGCTTTCAGTATATTGTAAAATCAAGACATGAAGTAGAGACATTATACTTGATATCTAGGTTACAGAATTAAATCACGATAGTCACTGAGTCTTCTACTATAGTTATCATATAAAATGTGACTCGCATATAACCTGGGGCATCCTAGATCTCTAAATCAACATTATACAATTATATAATTTAATTAAAATTCTTACATATAATAAAAACTGTAAATCACATAGTTCTTTCTGGTTAAAGATAACAATATATGTGGGAACTACTGCTCTTGTTTTAATTCCCAATTATATCTTTCAATACAACCACTTAAAGTTATAAATTTTAAAAACATATATTTAGCTAATATCACCATGTAACTCTCATATAGGTGCTTCATCTATTTTTAGTTAAATTTAGAATTTGCTCTAAGTGAAATTTTACAAAACAAATACATCTATTGATGTTGGGAACCACCCCTGCCTGGTTTCAGGAGGTGTAACCTCACTGACAGATGAGTAGGTCCCATGGCTAGGGCTAAATAAAGAGACCTTGGGTCCATAAGCCACTAAGGAGACAAAACTTATCCTCCCAGCAGGGGCGCAGCCTCTGCCCCCTTTATTTCACCCTGCTTGGCCCCTGGAGGATGGATGGATAGCCAATGATGGTAAGATTCCTCAAGGAGGGAACACCCTAAGACAGGTACAGTCTCAAATGGGCCATCAGGGAAGGACTTAGGGGACTATAGAGAAGGGAGAAAAGACCCTCACCCCTTGGCTTTGTCATAGCCTGAGTCCTCATTCTATCTGTAAAAAGTCTCCCAATCTCTTGGCTGCCTTGCTTCCCCTGCCTGACTCAGGCCTGAAACAATGCCGGAGGCAGGTGCAGCCCTGTGCTAGAACGGGTGGTTCCCAGAGGCAACTGGGCCTGAGAATGAATGCATTAAATCCTGTGAAACCTGCTTTGTTAAGAATGTCCTCAAGTCAATGTATACTAAATGTTTAGGGTCCAAGCACAAAATGAGTTTGTTTCCTCAGATTTTATGACTAATTGGCATCACTGTCTACCAGACTCTGACGTAAAAGGACCTTCCTGATCCCAGAAATGTTATCTGTAAACTATATCTCCATTCTTTAATATGTATTCCTATGCAAGCTAAACTCAATAAAAGCCCAAAGACAAAGGTGCTCAGGGCTCTTCTTCTCTAAGAGATTAGCCAGCCTTTTCTCCCCAAGAAGATCATGTCTTGGTAGTCTTATTCTCATCTGCAGCGGCAGGGAGAGCTCCGCAGGACAGAGTTCTGCCACATATTTAAGGCCTAAGGCCCTAAAATGTGTATAGGGAGGAACTAGCTCAGACTTCCAAAGCTAGATTATAAATATCCTTCCTTCCACCCAGGTCTCTTGGAATCATAAGTTGCCATGTAAGAAATCCAACTATCCTGATGAAGAGATCATATGGAAAGGCCTAGAAATGACATGAAGAGAGAGGGGCTTAGCTCAGCATCTGACAAAGCAACTGGTACATGATCAGAGTCATCTTAGACCTACCAGACAAGATCAGTCACCAACTGAACACCACTGAGCAACCCCAAATCAACCAAAATCACCTACTCAATCCTGTTGGAATTCCTGACCCACAAAATCATCAGATATAGCCCTGGCTGGTGTGGCTCAGTGGTTGAGCACCCGCCTGTGAATCAAGCGGTCACTGATTTGATTTCCAGTCAGGGTACATGCCTGGGTTGCAGGTCAGGTCCCCAGTAGGGGATGTGCGAGAGGCAACCACACATTGATGTTCCTCTTCCTCTCTTTTTCCCTCCCTTCCCCTCTATAATAAATAAATAAATAAAATCTTTTTAAAAAATTATCAGATATAAAATGGTAGTTGTTTTAAGCCATCATGTTTAAGGTTAGTTTGTAACACAGCAATAGATAATGCAGCCTTTACAAATTCTTCTTATAGTTAATGAAGAAGTTTTTTGTGTAAGTTATATATTGGGTTGGCCAAAAAGTTCATTTAGTTTTTTTTCTGTCAAATAAAAGACGCTTTTCATTTTTTTTTTTTAGATTTTTTTTTAAGATTTTATTTATTTATTTTTAGAAAGAGGGGAAGGGAGAAAGAGAGGGAGAGAAACAGCAATGTATGGTTGCCTCTCACATGGCCCTCACTGGGGACCTGACCTGCAACCCAGGCATGTGCCCTGACTGGGAATCGAGCCGGGACCCTTTGGTTCCCAGCCCGCGCTCAATCCACTGAGCTACACCAGCCAGGGCAAAAGACGCTTTTCATTTTCACCAATAACTTTACTGATTTGGACATTCTGAGTATGTCAGCTATCTCCCATGTGGCATGACACTGACTGTTCTCATATAATGTCTCTATTCGACTGCTATCAACTTCGACTGGTGTACCCAACTGTGGAGCATTGTCCAGCAAGACATCTCCAGCATGAAACTTTGCAAACCACTTTTGACATAATACATCAGTCACAGCGCCTTCTCCATACACTGCAAAAATCTTTTGTGTTTCAGCTGCATTTTTACCTTTCTTGCAATAATAAAGCACAATATGCCAAAAATGTTGCTTATCTTCTTCTATCTTCATCATTTAAATGGCTACAAAAAACTCACCAATTTTTATGAGATTTTTTTAATGCACACTGATGTGACTGCTGTCACAATATAAACTAACAAAATTGTTACAAATGAAGTTAAAGACAGCTAGAGCCATCTTACAAAAAAAAACCAAATGAACTTTTTGGCCAATCCAGTATGTACAAGAAATTCACAAAAATGTTAAAATACAATTTGTCTTATAAAACATAGATATTTTTTAATCTAAGAGTAAAGGGCTAGAATAAAAGTGCTTATTAGCAATATATAGTATCAGAGCTATTACATAACAAAGAGAATCAAGTATCTCAAAATTATGTCCTCCTTTAGCTTTTGTGACACTGCATAGCTCAGTTTTCCTATCTAGTTCCCATGGCTGTTATTTATATAATCTCTCTATCTAGAATTCCTTTATCTCTTTGTTGAAATCCTACCGCTGTCACTCAAAGTTTTTCTCAAACATCCCCTCCTCCCTCCTGCATTCCTCTTCCTTTCTTAATATCTGCCTGCCCTTGCTCCCACTAGTACCACCAGTACTTTCTATTTGTTTTATGGTATTTAACTTACTGCATTAAATGTTATAATTACTTTTTCTAATATCCTGCTGGAATGTTGAAAGCTATGTGAAGACAAGTACTGTATATTAATGATTTTGTCATTTTTGTTCACACCTACCACAGTATCTACTAGAAATGTTTATCAAGTTGAATAGTTATATTCTAACAGAGAACTCAAATTTCAAAGACAAACACATGCTTGAAGAACCACAAAGAAATCACATCCTGAATATTACAAAGTATCTTACTGTAATTTAATCTGTTCTTAACTAAAAATGATAATCTTTCACTGCTATAAAATTATAAGTATACATAGAAAAACCAAAAGCTTTCTTATATGCCATAAATAATCTTCAAAAACTCCCAAAATAAAACAAAATACCAGCCCCAGTGAGTATGGCTCAATTGCTTGGAAGTTATTCCGCTAACTTAAGGTTCCCAGTTCGATTTTCAGTCAGGGCACATGCCTGGGTTGTGGGTTCCGTCCCAGGTCAGGGTACCTTTGGAAGGCAATCAATCAATGTTTCTCTTTCACATCAGTGTTTCTCTCCCTCTCTTTCTCCTTCTCGTCCCCTCTCTCTAAACAATCAAAAATAAAATAAATTTCAAAAATATTTAAAAATATACCAAAAACTCATAATCTATATTAACTATCAATAAATTTTTGGAGATATAAAAAAATAAACATAAAGAGATACATGTAGCCTAAGTATAAAGATAATTCTGCAATGATTATAATCTTCCTATAATTTAATCAATGAATTTAATAAAAATCTCCTTCAGGATTGTGGAAGGTGGGGTAATTGTACAAAATAATTCTCAAGTCAATCAAAAAGAAAAAGTAAGAAGCAAGGGAAACTTGATCCAAACCTGACATACAAAACTTTTCAAAATGCACATAGAACTAAATATAAAATCTAAAAGCTATAAAGTATCTAAAAGAAAACATAACAGAAAACCTGTGTGTGGACCTGGGTTAGGCAAAGCTCTCTTAGGTAAAACACAAAAAGCACAAACCATAAAAGAAACTATAAAGTCAACTTCATTAAAATTAACTTTTCTACTGCGAAAATGTGTAAAGAGCAATTTTTTTTAAGATTTTATTTATTTATTTTTAGACAGAAGGGAAGGGAGGGAGAAAGAGAGGGAGAGAAACAGCAATGTGTGGTTGCCTCTCATGTGGTCCCCACTGGGAACCTGGCCTGCAACCCAGGCATGTGCCCTGACTGGGAATCGAACTGGCAACCCTTTGGTTCGCAGCCCGCGCTCAATCCACTGAGCCACACCAGCCAGGGCAGAAGAGCAATTTTGAGAGAATGAAAAGCAACAAAATGGGAGCCCATATTTGCTAAATACATAACTCATAAAGAACTTGTACAAAGAATATGTAAAAAAAGCTTTCACAATAATAAGAACACACCCAATAACAGACAATCTGAATCTATACTTTGCCAAAGGAGAGATAGGTATGGAAAATAAACACATGAAAAGATTCTCAAAGTAGTAACTAATTATTAGAGAACTGCAAATCAAAACAACAGTGAAATACTATTACATATCTAATAGGAAGGCTAAAATTCAGTAAATTGACACTATCAAGGGCTAGTGATAATGGGAAATGGTACAACCACTTTTAGAAAAGTTTGGCAGATTACCATACAACCCAGCAATTCCAGTGCTATTTACTCAAATGAAAACATACATGCACCCCAAGATTTGTATGTGAATGCTTGTAGCAGGCTTATTTATAACATCAAAAACTAGAAACAATCCAAATGTCCATCAACTGGCAAATGGAAAAACAAATTGTGGCAGCTCTATATAATGAATTAACTCTCAAAAAAAAAAGGAATGAACTGAATGATGAGGCAACACTGATGAAACTCAAAAGCAATATGCTAAATGAAAGAAGTCAAACACAAAAATAGCCAGGTAGTGTATGACTCAATTTATACTGTATAACATTCTGGAAAAGCCAAAACTATTGGAACAGAAAACGTATTATCCTTGGGTAAGCGAGCACTGAGTGGTAAGAGGGAACTTTTTGAGGTGATGGAAAACAAAGTAAGATTAAAAACATAAAATATGCCCTGGCTGGTGTAGCTCAGTGGATTGAGCGCGGGCTGGGAACCAGAGGGTCCCGGTTCGATTCCCAGTCAGGGCACATGCCTGGGTTGCGGGCCAGGTCCCCATGAGGGCCATGTGAGAGGCAACCATACATTGCTGTTTCTCTCCCTCTCTCCCTCCCTTCCCCTATCTCTAAAAATAAATAAAAATAAAATCTTTAAAAAAAAAAAGAAACAAAATATTCTCTTTGTATAATGCAGCAATGAGTTTAATTTTTTGGAGGTTAAAAGTATACAAAATAGCAACTGTTAGGCAAACATAATTCAATTAGCATTATCCACACAGTTCATTTCCTTTCTAGTTCTCATACCACTAGTATCTGCCTCTTTTGCTTACTTGACAATCTGTCCATTTCTGTGAGCTGCTGATCAGCTTCTCATCCGATTATCACCTTCTGCTGCTCTCATTTTAAAAAATACCTGCCAAATTTTTTCTGAATAACTATCAGACATGTCTTCTGAGCAGGCAAAAATGGCTAAAATACACTGAATTCATTCATTTTCCAAATAGAGTACCTACAGGTTAAGGGTCTGACCTGAAACAAGACAATCTTAACTCCTGATTTCACACAGATTAACAGTCCATTAAAGAAAACTAAATAAATGATTAAAATGAAGTAAAGAAAGTCAAGATGGAAGTGTACAGAGATATGAAAACATTAAGGGGACCTAAACTAAACCAAAGAGTATCAAAGCCCTCCCTTTCAAGTTGAATCCTAAAAGATGAACAGACATTAGCTAGATATAGAAATGTGGAACTAGGAATAGAAGGACAATGGATGAAGAAAATAATTGCAAGAGAGAGCACTGTAAAAGAAGGGCCCAAACATAAATTAAACACTAAAATAAGTAGCAGCAGAGATAAGGACAATGGAAGGAGAGGTCAAGAGCAGAAGGACAAATAGAAGGTAAACTGCTAAATTATCAGACCAGAGTAAAGGTTAAGAGACCTTGCTTAATCTTGTTTCTTTTTTTAACCTTCACCCAAGGATATATTTAATGATTTTAGAGAGAAAAAGCGGGGGGGGGGGGGGGGGGTGTCGAGGGTGAGAGAGAGAGACTGAGAGAAAGAAACATTGATCACTTGCCTCCCTTTTTGTGCCCTGATCGGGGATTGAACCTTCAACTTCTGGTGTATGGACCGATGCTCCAACCAACTGAGCCACTTGGCCAAGGCTAATCTTAGGTTTTTTAGATACCTTTTAAAGTCTGTGAACAGACCTGACCTGTGTGGCTTGGTTGGAGCATCATCTGTAAACCAGGTCACAGGTTCAATTCCCTCATCAGGGCACACACCTAGGTAGCAGGTTCAGTTCCAGTCCAGGTGCATAGAAGAAGCAACAGACTGCTCCTTTTCCTCTCACAGGGATATTTCTTTCCCTCTCTCTTCCCCGTCCCTCCCTCCCTCCCTCTCTCTCTAAA
Organism: Micronycteris hirsuta; assembly: GCA_004026765.1. Classification (NCBI taxonomy): domain Eukaryota; kingdom Metazoa; phylum Chordata; class Mammalia; order Chiroptera; family Phyllostomidae; genus Micronycteris; species Micronycteris hirsuta. Next base: position 14,591 of record PVJI01028925.1, read on the forward strand.
ATGAATAAGCATGCCCTCAGGTGAAGATAAAAAAAAAAAAGTTCTTAAAAAAAATTAAAAGGCAGTAAACAGCCAGTAACCTAAGAACTAAGAGAGGTTCTGAGATTATTTGCTCCTCAAAAAAGCAACGACTGCTATCTGCCACTGTAAGGAGACTTTAAAAGGGTCCCCTCCACACCTGCACACAGACACTAATTGAAGAGATCTATACACAGAACATTTTCAAACCTTACCTGTTGACTCACCACTAATATGATTTGCATCTGATAACAGAACTCTATATGAGGTATTTGCCTGCATCTCAAACTCATATCCACATTTTTTCAATGATATGCTTATTCTCTCCATCTGAAACCACAGAATTATATATAAATCCTCCTTTCTTGCTAAATATGTATTAGATAATCATAGTGGCCTATCATATACTCCCTCTCATAATCTCTTCCTGTCTGTGTCCAGGGGTACCAATCATTTTGTCACTAAAATCACATCATTTCACTACTACAGTAGTCTTCAATATTCCAGTCTCTAATTTTTTTCTCAGGCAATCATCCTGCACAATGCTACTAAAACTACCAATTTGAATATATTATCACCCTACTAAAACAATTGTGCCTTGCTGTTTTTGACCAGAGAATGAAGTCTAAACTCCATATCCTGGCAAATAAAAGACAGATTGTGGAAGATTTGCAACTGCCATTTCATCCTACCTCCCAACTTTGTACAAATCACCAACCCAGCCAAATGGTTCTGCGTGCAGGCTAGTGAACATGCCTTGCACATTCCTGTCTCTACAATCTTGTTCACACCGCCCCCCGCCCCGGCCCTAACTAACAAGTCACTATCCCTTCATCTCCATTTACCCAAGTCCTATTTTTCCATCAAAACCCAGCTCATTTATTTGGCAAACTACTTCACAATGAAAGGTACATTTCTGGATAACGATTTAAAAAATATTAACACAATTTGCACAGCTTAGAGCTGCAGCTCTGAAATCAAACTATCTAAAGATCTGAAACCCAGATTTACTGTTTGTTTCATATCCTTCGGCAAGTTGCTTTAATCTTCTGGGCTTCCACACAGCACTTATAAAAGGCTAATATCTGGGCACTTCCTAAGATGGCGGCATAGGTGAATGCACCGTACCGCCTCGCACAACCAAACAAGGGAAAAAAACAGAAATCTACACATCCAAACACAGCCAGATCTGACAGAAAATCATATTGAGAGGAAGTCCGACAACCAAGGAATTAAAGAAGATACATTCATCAAGTTTGGTGAGCCAGAAGGTGCAGAGCGAAGGGAGAG
>PVJI01028926.1:0-15888 GCA_004026765.1 Micronycteris hirsuta
AATAAAGCCTCAAACCTCTGACTGAAAACACCTGTGGGAGTTGAGGCAGCAGCAGGAGAAACTCCCAGCCTCACAGGAGAGTTCATTGGAAAGACCCACAGGGCCCTGGAATGTACACAAACCTACCCACCCGGGAATCAGCACCAGAAGGGCCCAATTTGATTGTGGGTAGCAGGGGAAGTGACTGAAAACTGGCAGAGAGTGGAGCAAGTGGCACTGTTCCCTCTTGGACCCCTCCCCCACATACTGCATCACAACGCAACTACATGGGTTACCCTACCCTGGTGAACACCTAAGGTTCCACCCCTTACTATATAACAGGTGCTGAGAAAAAAAAATGGCCCAGATGAAAGAACAGTTCAAAGCTCCAGAAAAAATACAACTAAGCAATAAAGAGATAGCCAACCTATCAGATCCACAGTTCAAAACATTGGTTATCAGGATGCTCCAGGAACTCACTGGGTACTTCAACAGCATAAAAAAGACCCAGGCAGCAATGAAAGTTGCATTATGTGAAATAAAGAAACATCTACAGGGAACCAACAGTGATGGGAAGGAAACCAGGACTCAAATCAATGGTTTGGAGCAGAAAGAAGAAATAAACATTCAACCAGAACAGAATGAAGAAACAAGAATTCATTTAAAAAAAAAGGAGAGCCTTAGGAACCTCCTGGACAACTTTAAATGTTCCAACATCTGGATCATAGGGGTGCCAGAGAAGAGGAAGAGCAAGAAATTGAAAACTTATTTGAAAGAACAATAAAAGAAAACTTCCCCAATCTGGCAAAGAAAATAGACTTTCAGGAAGTCCAGGAAGCTCAGAGAGTCCCAAAGAAGTTGGACCCAAGGAGGAACACACCAAGGCACATCATAATTACATTATCCAAGATTAAAGATAAGGAGAGAATCTTAAAAGCAGCAAGAGAAAAGGAGACAGTTACCTACAAAGCAGTTCCCATAAGACTATCAGCTAATTTCTCAAAAGAAACTTTACAGACAAGAAGGGGCTGGAAAGAAGTATTTGAAGTCATGAAAGGCAAGAACCTACATCCAAGAATACTCTATCCAGCAAAGCTATCATTTAGAATGGAAGGGCAGATAAAGTGCTTCCCAGATAAGGTCAGGTTAAAGGAGTTCATCATCACCAAGCCCTTATTACATGAAATGTTAAAAGGACTTACCTAAGAAAAAGAAGATCAAAAATATGAACACTAAAATGACAACAAACTCACAGCTATTAACCAAATCTAAAAAAAAAAAAAAACAACTAAGCAAACAACTAAAACAGGAACAGAATCACAGAAATGGAGATCACATGGAGGGTTATCAGTGGGGGAGTGGGAGGGGGAAGAGGGGGAAATGGTACAGAGCATAAATAAATAGCATAAATGAAAGGTAGAAAATAGACAGAGGTTATGAATAGTATAGGAAATGTGGAAGCCAAAGAACTTATATTTATGACCTGTGGACATGAACTGAAGAAGGGGAATGTGGGTGGGAGGGGGTGTGCAGGACAGAGGGGAATAAAGAGAGGAAAATGGGACAACTGTAATAGCATAATCAATAAAATATATTTTTAAAAAAATTATTAAAAAGATTACCCAGCAAAGCTATCATTTATTTTTTTGAAATCATTTTTTAAAGATTTTACTTACTTATTTTTAGAGGGGAAGGGAGGCAGAGAAACATCTATGTGTGGTTGCCTCTCGCGCACCTCCTACTAAGGACCTGGCCCACATCCCAGGCATGTGCCCTGACTGGGAATCGAACCAGCAACTCCTTGCTTCACAGTATGGCACTCAATCCACTGAGCCACACCATCCAGGACTATTTTTTAAAAGTTATTTGTGTTTTTTATTTTTATTATGCATTTGTAAAATGTTTTTATAACCTTAGGTTTTGGGAGAACTTTCTAAGCATGACAACCATATCAGAATAAGAAGACTATGTATAGATGTTACCATACAATAATTTTAAAAGTCAGAAACAAATTAAAAGGCAAAGAAAAAGGTTTGCCACACATATAACAAAGAGTTATTATCAGCAATCAATAAAAATCTTTTCTAATGAACAAGAAAAAGATATACATGTCAACAGGAATTTTTTTAAAAAGAAGAAATAGAGGTAATTTGATAAGCATAAAATGATATTCATACCACTAATAATCAAATCAAAACCTTTTATAGCTTGGCAAAATAGGAAAGGCTGGGTTGATGGGTATGTTGGGGTCAGCAAAGCTATCATTTAGAATTGAAAGATGGATAAAGAGCTTCCTGGACAAGAAAAAGCTAGAGGAGTTCATTACCACCAAACCAGTATTACAAGAAATGTTAAAGAGTCTTTTTTAAGAAGAAGATAAAAATATGAATAATACAATGGCATTAAATACATATCTATCAACAGTTACTTTAAATGCAAATGGATTAAATACTCCAATCAAAGAACATATGGTGACTGAATTGTTAGCAAAACAAGTCCCTTACATACGCTGTGACAAGAAACTCACTTAGACTTCTGGCCAAGATGGAGGCGTAGGTAAACATACCATGCCTCTTCGCACAACCAAAAGAGGAAAAACAACAATTTAAATAAACAAAAATAGCCAGATTCGACAGAAAATCTAACTGAGTGGAAGTCCGACAACCAAGGAATTAAAGGAGACATATTCATCCAGACCAGTAAGCGGGGCAGAGCCGGGCGGAGAGCGTGTGGCAAGATGACAGTTTATGGAGTGGTACCGGCAACTCTGCAGCTGCCCAGAAAGCCCGCTCATGGTGGGTGCATCTGACCAAAACACAGCCAGTGCACTCAGCGAAACCCGCAGCCAGCCCACCCGGACCCAGCGGGGCCAAGACTGGTGGACCGGACAGTCCCTCATTAGCATGCAGATAAACTGGGAGAAAAAACTGGGGAGCGGAACAGACCTCGCAACCCACCAACGCAGGGAAATAAAGCCTCAAACCACCAACTGAACACACCTGTGGGGGTTGAGGCGGCAGCGGGAGGAACTCCCAGCCTCACAGGAGAGTTCATTGGGGAGACCCACAGGGACTTAGAACTGTGCAGGCCCACCCACCAACCCCAGAGCCAGCAAAGAAGGGCCCAACTTGCTTGTGGGTAGCTGGGGAAGTGCGGAGAGCAGAGCAAGAGCCATTGTTCTCTAAGGACCTGCCCCCACGGGCTGTGTCACAACACAATGACGTGGGTTACCCCACTCTGGTGAACACCTAAGGCTCCGCCCCTTAAAGTAACAGGCGCACCAAGAAAACAAAATGGCCCAAATGAAAGAACACATCAGAGCTCCAGAAAAAATACAACTAAGTGATGAAGAGTTAGCCAACCTATCAGATGCACAGTTCAAAACACTGGTAATCAGGATGCTCACAGGATTGGAAGAAAGATGGTTGCAATTAGTTGAACAAATGAAGGATAATATAAAGGAAATGAAGGGAAATCTGCAGGGAACCAATAGGGATGAGAAGGAAACTGGGACTCAAATCAACAGAGTGGACCAGCAGAAAGAAAAAAACATCCAACCAGAAAAGAATGAAGAAACGAGAATGTAAAAAAATGAGGAGAGGCTGAGGAACCTCCAGGACATCTTTAAACATCCCAACATCCGAGTCATAGGGGTGCCAGAAGGAGAAGAGGAAAACCAAGGGATTGAAGACTTATTTGAACAAATAGTGAAGGAGAACTTCCCCAAGATGGTGAAGGAAATAGACTTCCAGGAAGTCCAGGAAGCTCAGAGAGTCCCGAAGAAGTTGGACCCAAAGAGGCACACACCAAGGCATATCATAATTACATTACCCAAGATTAAAAATAAGGAGAGAATCCTAGAAGCAGCAAGAGAAAAGGAGACGGTTACCTACAAAGGAATTCCCATAAGACTGTCAGCTGATTCCTCAAAAGAGACCTTTCAGGCAAGAAGGGGCTGGAGAGAAGTATTCCAAGTCGTGAAAGGCAAGGACCTACATCCAAGAATACTCTATCCAGCAAAGCTATCATTTAGAATGGAAGGGCAGATAAAGTGCTTCTCAGATGAGGTCAAGTTCAAGGAGTTCATCATCACCCAGCCTTTATTACGTGAAATGTTAAAGGGATTTATATAAGGCATGGAGGGATATCAACAGGGGAGTGGTAGAGGAGAGGGGGAAAAGGTACAGAGAATAAGTAGCATAAATGGTAGGTAGAAAACAGACAGGGGGAGGTTAAGAATAGTATAGGAAATGTAGAAGCCAAAGAACTTATGTGTATGACCCATGGACAAAAACTAAAGGGCAGGGAATGGAGGGGCAGGGGTGGAAGGGAAGAAGGGGGGAAAATGGGACAACTGTAATAGCATAATCAATAAAATATATTAAAAAAATATTTGGCATAGCAGGAAACCCTCCTGAAAAAAAAAAGAAACTCACTTAAAGTCTAAAGACACACATAAACTGAAACCAAGGGGATAAGAAAAGATATTTCATGAAAAAGGAAACAAACAACAGCAAAAACTGGGGTAGCAATTCTTATATCAGGCAAAATAGACTTTAAAGCAAAGGCAGTAATAAGAGACAAAGAAGTCCCCAGCAGATGCACTTCTGGGTATTTATCCAAAGAAACCCAAAACACCTTATGTTCATTGCAGCATTATTTACAATAGCCAAAATATGGAAGCAACGTAAGCATCCATCAATAGATGAATGAATCAAGAAGATGTGATGCATATATACAACAGGATATTACTCAGCCATAAAAAAGAATGAAATCTTGACCTCTACAACAGCACGAGTGGACCCGAAGGGGATTGTGCTGAGTGAAGAAAGTCAGACAAAGATAAATGCCATATGATCCCACTTATATGTGGAATCTAAGAAACAAAATAAATGAACAAGCAGGACAGAAACAGATTCATAGATAGAGAATATTTTGATAGGTGTCAGAGGGGAGGAGGTTGGGGGGATGGGTGAAAAAGATGAAGGGATTAAGAAGTAACAAATTGGCAGTAACAGAATTGTCACGGGGATGTGAAGTTCAGCATAGGGAATATAGTCGGTAATATTGTGATAACTAGGTATGGTATCAGTTGACTACTAGATTTAGCAAGGTAATCGCTTTAAGTTATATAAATGTCTAATCACTGGCTTGTACCCCTGAAACTAATATATCAACTATAATTTAAAAATTGAAAATTATTTTTTAAATAAATAATAAATAAAACAATGGGTCTATAGGAAGTATGCAAAACATTTTGTTGGAGTGAAGGAAGACAATATCAGAAGTTTTACTGATGACTTTTTAAATTCTCACCCTGTAAGTTTTTAGGCTATTCTTTATAATGTACACGTTATTTTAGTACATTACTAAATGTATATATATTTTTGAGATACAATTCCCATCCCCCAAAGAGTCACCTTTTAAAGTACGCATGTAATTCAGTGGTTTTTAATACATTTATAAGGCCGTGCAACCGTCACCACTGTCTAATTCCAAACGCGGTCACTGCCCCCCAAAGAAACCTTGTATCCGTCAGTAGTCACTGCCTACTCACGCCCCCTTCTATCCCCTAATCTACTTTCTCTCTGGATATGCCTCGCCTAGACACTTCATGCATATGGAATCATAAATGTTTACACATAATCTCAAAATGATAACAGGGAGTATATCTGCAAAAATATCTTACTGAGAGAGTGAATGCCCGAAAAGGTTTGCAGAGCCCTGGCTGAGAGTGCGAAGCTTCTCAGTTTGGTCTCCACCTCCACTACGAGCTTGCCCTGCAGGCCCTGCCAAAGGTGGCGGGTTCTGTCAGCCCGTGCGTGAGAAATTCCAATAGCTGGCGCAGTCCAAAGCAGAATATGATCTAAACGTGACATGTTTTGCTTTGTATTTATGATTTATTTATTTTTAGACAGAAGAGAAGGGAGGGAGAAAGAGAGGGAGAGAAACATCCAATGTGTGGTTGCCTCTCAATTGGCCCCCCACTGGGGGACCTGGCCCGCAACCCAGGCATGTGCCCTGACTGGGAATCAAATTGGCGACCCTTTGGTTCCCAGCCCGCACTCAATCCACTAAGCTACACCAGCTAGGGCTAAATAAATAAAATCTTAAAAAAAAAAAAAAAAAAAAGATGTTCCCCTAATTATGCTGGATAGGCTAACAGTTAAAGTAACAATAGAGCCTGGGCCTGGGTTCTAATCATTACTCTGCTATTTAATGAACTTCTCTGAGCCTATGTTTTTGTTTTGTTTTGTTTTCTTTTCTTTTGTTTGTCTGCGAAATGGGGGCCACAGTAGGTAAGAATTAGTAATCCTTTCCCCTTTTGCATTAGAATTTGTCCTTAGGTTATCTCTCTAGTTCTGTTTTCCTGGCCAAATGTATTACTGAGCAATAATTCTTACGATAAAAATGATACTCGGTTGGTAGATAGCTTCTGTGTTGGAAGAACTACAAATACTAGATGGAATGCCCTAACTTTGGGTTTCCCTGAGTGAGGTGACTCTTGTTTCCTGCAGGGACTCTGAAAGGTGTCCCCGTGGAGTTGTTACAAGAGAATCTGGCTCCTGTGGGGCAGGAGGCTTAACCGCCAAGAGGCACCCTGCGCTTGCCCAGTGAGATCTTGTCTGTCCCAGCTGAGCTGCTGCATGTGTGGGGGCTGTTGCGCGAACTTCCTCGGAAAAGAACTGGATGTGGCCCAGTGCCAAACTGTGGCTCCCGTCTCAGAGCCTTGCAGACTGGGGCCCAGTGTGGCCGGTGGCAGTCTTCGAATCTGGAAGGTTAGTAGAGTCTAGTGACGGGTGCTGCAGGTTAGGTAATACAGATTAAGAGCCTGGCATACAGCAAGTACTTTAAAAGTGACAGCTGTGAGTACTAAATAAATAGCTATTATTATTATTAATATCATAGCTATTTTGTTTTGTTTTATCTACATTGATCATTTGATGGTAGACAAGAGATGATTCTAACCCCAAGAAGCCCAGGTGAAGATATCAGGCTGCCAAATATAACCCCCTTATAAAATATTAAAAAAAAACCCACCTCTAATTCTCAAAAGAGAAATTAAATAAACGCCCATTTATTTGCCACCAATTGCATGCCAGTCTCAGTACCAGATGTGAGGAGCATAATAGAGGATAAGATAGACATGATCCCTACCATTGCAGAGTGTTTCACAACTAAAGAGCAATATTTTTTAAATTTTTATGTATTGACATTCTATGGAGAGAGAGGAAGGCAGAAAAAGAGACAGACGGAGAGAGAGACAGAGAAACATTGATTTTTTTGTCCTACTTATTTGCACATTCACTGGTTGCTCCTTGTATGTGCCCTGACCAAGGATTGAACCCACAACCTTGGTGTACTGGGAGGACACTCCAACCAACTAAGCTACCTGGCCAGGGCAAGAGCCATTATAGGGCACCGTGATGACAGACGAGTGGGGAACTATATTTTGAATTATATATATTTGGGAATCCAGAAGGCTTTTCAAAGTAAGAACCCCAGCATTGGCTCATGGCCCAGAAGCCCGGGTTGGACAAAGATTGGAACCCTGGCACTCACCTTCTCCCCTGCTCACTGTAGGGGTGGTGGGTGGTTGCAATCAGGGACATGCCTCTGTTCCTATGCCCTTAGATAGTTCCCGCACACAATGACCTGGGCTTGGCCAGTGACTTGCTTTGGCCAACTGGACAACAGCAAATGTGTCACAAGAAAGAAACTTAAAAAAGTGCTTATGCCTGGGGGGCTTACTTTCTCTTGTTGCTCTTAGGTCCTAAGAAGCTCCAGCTAGCCTGTGGGAGGTACAATGAGGCAGAAACAAGCCATCCCAGCTGAGCATCCTAGGCCAGCCAGCCCCCAACCAGCCGGGGAGCTGACTGAGATGCAGGAGTGAGCCCAACCGAGACCAGCCACACCTGGCTCAGATCTGCAGAACCACTATATGCTGTGATATATAATAAGAAATATATATTTGTTGTTTGTCCGTGTTCCTGGTACACAGCTCCTAAAACCCTTGTGATTTCCTAAGTGATAAGAGCAATGGGAGAATCTTTTGTTATAATAAATATTATTATATTACCATTGCCATATATTGATATGTATTATATTATTATTTTGTCCTCCAGTATCTCCAGTTCCTAAAACAGTTCTGAGTAATAAAGGTGAAAGGAGTATCTGATTATTCATAGCAAGTCGCTTCTTTCCTTTTCTTTTCTCTTTTTCCCTTTTCTTTTTCCTTCCTCCTTCCCTTCCTTTTAGGTAAAATTGATACAAAACATTATAGCAGTTTCCGTTATACATTATAATTTGACATTGTATATGCTACAAAGTGATCACCACCAAAAGTCTAGTGACCACACAACTGCCCCCCGCACTCACCGCGTCCCCCACTACCCTTCCCTCTGGCAACCACCAGTATGTTCGCTGCATCTACGCGTTTGTTAGTTTCGTCTCCCTGTTGTTTAGGTTCCACACGTGAGTGAGATCATAGCGTTTGTCTTCCCCTCTGACTTACTTCACTCAGCATAATACCCTCAAGTTTCATCTGTGTTGTCACAAGTGGGAAAATCTGCTTATTTTTTATGGCTGAGTAGTATATACATAATTTATAGATGTGTGTGTACACATGTGTGTACACGAGGTCTGTCCAGAAGGTACCCAGCCAGGTAATGTGAAAAGCAGAGACATTTATTGAAGAAGATACAAGATGCAGGAAACATTGTACACAGGACAATGATGCCTCAGTCCCCTTCAAAGGAAGCACCTTGGTACCTCACACAGTCCTTCCAATCGCTGTCAGCTGACCCATTGTATTTCCCTGGATCTCATCGATAGTCTGAAATCTCTTCCCTTTCAAAAGTGATTCTAGTCTTGAGAAAAGCCAGAAGTCACAGGTCATCAAATCTGGGCTGTAGAGGGACTGAGTCACCTAGGTGATTTGACGTTTTGCCAAAAAACTCTGCGTGAGACATGATGCATGAGCAGGTGCATTTTGTCATGAAGCTGCCAGTCACCCGTTGCCCAAAGTTGCAGCCTTCTGAATCACCTGAACAGTATCTATGGAGGAATGTTCAAGCTTAACACAAGATGTGATGCAGATTCTTTGCTCTACTTGCTCAGTCATTTTGAATGCAATGGCCACACAGCACACATGCTTACTCAACAGCATCTACTGCCCCCACCAACTAGTACAGTGAAGCTGTCATTGTTCACACATGCGCATTCCAGTCCACTCTCCTTGGCTGCTAGGTTACAGCAATGTCACATAACGCAAACCATTCTTGTTATATTAACAATGGCTGGACTTTTCCCAGACAGACCCTGTGTGTGTATATTTTCCTTTATCCATCGTTGGGAACTTAAGTTGTTTCTGTATCTTGGCTGTTGTAAATAATGCTGCAATGAACATAAGGGTGCATAGGTGCATATATCTTTTTGAATTAGTGTCGTCTTTGTATTCTTTGGATAAATTACCTAGAAGTGGAACAGTTGGAGTATATGGTAGTCCTTAATTTTTTTTGAGACATCTCCAAACTATTTTCCATAATGTTTACACCAATTTACATTCCCACCAACAGTGTATGAGGTGGGAATGTAAATCCCTTTTATCCACATCTTCTCCAACACTTGTTATTTCTTTTTTTTATATTACCCATTCTAACAGGCATGAAGTGTTATCTCCTTGTGTTTTTGATTTGCATTTCCCTAATAATTAGTGATATTGAACCCATCTTTTTTTTTATTTTTTTAAACTATATATCTTTTTTTTTTTTTAAGATTTTATTTATTTATTTTCAGAGAGAGGAGAAGGGAGGGAGAAAGAACAATGTATGGTTGCCTCTCACATGGCCCTCACCGGGGACCTGGCCCGCAACCCAGGCATGTGCCCCAACTGGGAATCGAACCGGGACCCTCTGGTTCCCAGCCCACGCTCAATCCACTGAGCTACACCAGCCGGGCTGAACCCATCTTTTTATGACCCCCGTAGGCCATCTGCATGTCTTGCTTGGAAAAAATGTCTATTCAGATCCTTTGCCCATTTTTTAATCAGATTGTTTGGGGGTTTTGTTGCTGAGTTGTGTAAGTTCTTTGCATATTTTGGACCCCTTGTAGAATGTATGATTTGCAAATATCTTCCCCCATTCAGCAGTTTGCCTTTTCATTTGGATGATGGTTTCCTTCACTGTACAGATGCTTTTTAGTTTTATGTAATCCTATTTGTTTATTTTTGTTTTTGCTTCCCTTGTCTTCAGAGTCAGATCCACAGCAATATCACTAAAATGGATGGCAAAGAGCTTACCCTCTATGTTTTCTTTAGGAATCGTATGATTTTCTCTAGGAATTTTTATGGTTTCAGGTTTTACATTAAAATCTTTAATCCATTTTGAGTTGTTTCTTTAATTTTGTATGTGATTTAAGACTGGTTTAGTTTCTTTCTTTGCATGTGGCTATCCAGTGTTTCCAACACTGTTTATTAGTGAGACTGTCCTTTCCCGCTGTATGTTCTTGGCTGCTTTGTCATACATTAATTGTCCATATATTTGTGGGTTTAATTCTCTTGACTGTTCCATTACCTCTGTGTCGGTTTTATGCCAACATTACACTGTCTTGATTACTATAGCTGCAGTATAGTTTGAAATCAGGGAGTTTGATGCCTCCAGCTTTGTCTTTCTTTCCCAAGATTACTTTGGCTATTCAAGATCTTTTGTGTTCTATACAAATTATAGAATTATCTGTTCTAGTTCCATGAAAAATGCCATTGGAATTTTGATAGGCATTGCATTGAATCTGTAGATTGCTTTGGGTAGTATGGACATTTTAACAATATTAATTCTTCCAATCCATGAGCATGAAATAAATGTCTTTCCATTTATTTGTGTCTTCTGCAATTTCTTTCATCAGTGTTGTATAATTTTCAGTGTGGTCTTTCACCTTCTTGGGTAATTTATTCCTGGGTATTTTATTCTTTTTGATGCAATTGTAAGAGAATGTCTTATTAATTTCTCTTTTTGATAGTTCATTATTAGTGTATAGAAATGTTATAGATTTCTGTATATTGATTTTGTATCTTGCTACCTCACTGAATCCATTTATTAGTATTAACTCTTTTGTTATGTGGAATATTTAGGGTTTTTTATATATAGGTACTATCTCATCATCTGCAAATAGTGAGAATTTTATTTGTTCCTTTCCAATTTGGATTTCTTTCTTTCTTTTATTTTTTTTCTTTTTTTTTTTTTTTTGCTTAATTGCTGTGGCTAAAACTTCTAATAGTGCCCTGGCCGAGTGGCTCAGTTGGTTGGAGCATCATTCCATACACCAAAAAGACTGCGGATTCAATTCCCAGTTAAGGCACAAACCTAAGTTGTGGGCTCGATCCTGGTCAGGAGCCTACAGGAGGCAACGGATCAGTGTTTCCCTCTCTCTCTCTCTCCCCTTTCCTCTTTCCCTAAAATCAATAAGCATGTCCTCAGGTAAGGATTAATAAAATGACACTTATAATACTATATTGAATAAAAGTGTCAGGAATAGGCAGCCTTGTCTTGTTCCTGGTCTTAGAGGGAAAGTTTTCAGCTTTTCACCACCGAGTATGATGTTAGCTGTGGGCTTGTCTTATACAGCCTTTATTATGTCTAGGTATGCTCCCTCTCTGCCCACTTTGTTCAGAGTTTTTACCATAAATGGGTGTTCAATTTTGTCTCATGCTTTTTTTTTTTTGCATCTATTGAGATGATATGATTTTGTTTATCCTTCATTTCATCACAAACCCCTCTCAACCACACCTGAGTTTATGTTAATGAGGAGGAGGGCTGGTTGCCAGGGAATCAACCACGTGATTAGAGGGTTGAGAATTGCAGTGTCTGCCCCCAGTTCCAGGGAAGGGAGAGGGGCAAGAGGTTGACCATAGATAGTCAGTGACTTAATTAATTGTGCCCCTGCAATGAAGCCTTCATAAAAACTCAGAAGGATGAGGTTCAGACAGTGTCCAGGTTGGTGAATTCGTGAAGGTGCTGGGAGAGCGGCACACACAGAAGCCCCACACCCTCTCCCATATCCCTTGCCTTGTGTGCCTCTTCATGTGACTGTTCCTGAGTTAAATCCTTTTATAACAAACTGGTGACCTAGTAGGTAAACTATTTTCCTGAGTTCTGTGAACCACTCTAACAAATTAATCAAATGTGAGGAGGGGGTTGTGGGAACCTGCAATCTATAGCCGGTGGGTCAGAAACAGGTGACAACGAAGACTTGTGATTGGTATTTGAGGTGGGCGAGGGGCAGTTGTGTAGGACTGAGCCCTTAACCCATGGGGTTTGATGTTATCTCCAGATACACAGGGTCTGAATTGAGTTACATTATAAGACACTCAGATCGTTTCTCAGAATTGCTTGGGGTGGGAAAGGAAACCCCACATACTTGGTGGCCAGAAGATTCAGAGTAGTGAGGAGACACCTGGTGGAGTGCTTCTTCCTTACAAGCGCCCAGCTGAGCCTAAGTAAGATAGACAGTTGAGCCCCAGGGAGTCAGTTCCTTGCTCCAGGAGCAGACTACAGCAGAAGAGCCCCGAACTAGGGGTCAGAGAGTTGGCTCTAGTTCCTGGGTGCACCACCTGTGACCTGGATGGTCTTGGGGAAGATGGGAACCCTTCAAGCCTGTCACCTGATAACAGTCGCTCTCCTGTCTACATCACAGGGTCATTGTGAAGCTCACACACACAGCTACTTGGGCCCCTCCAAGGGAGCTACCAGCATGTCTGGATGGAAGATGGCAGCACAGGAACTTTGCTGCCCACTAGTCATTATTTATGCCCCAGGACGAAAGAGCTGCAGTCACAGAGCACTCACTGGACATCAAATTTCTTACACATTTTCTCACTTGATCCTGGTAAACCATGACAACGAAGGTAATATGATTTTGTTTTCTAGATGAGGCTGCTGACGTTCAGGGGAGTACTGGGACTTGCCCAAGGTCGCACAGTAGGACAAGGGAGACAAGCACGGGCTCAGATATTACGGACTGCAGAGCCTGCTTCCTTTCTACTGCACACGCTGCTTCTCCTCCGGAATCTGCGCCTTGTCATGCGCTCCTTCTGCCTCAGCCTCCGGAATGCTGCGCAGGGTGAACTCAGCTCTCCCCGCTGCAAGGAGAGCCTGCAGAAGCCCAGCTGCCCACTGGCATTCAAAGCAGTTCATCAACAAAGTCTACATGCGTTCTTGCCTTCCTTCCTGGTACCCGAGCCGTTTACCGACTAGTCCCAACACAGCTCTGGATCACCAAGGCAACCTTACAGAGAAAAATGTTACATCTTTCCCACTGACCTTTATTTCTTAAAGTCCCATGGATCTGTTGTATGACAGAGAGGATTGTTAACATCCCCTTCCTCCATAGCTCACTGTCCACTGTTACCCAAGTTACAGTAGTGAAGGGGAAAACCCAGGGGCACTCAGGACTAGCTCAGGGCACTCAGTTTGAGTCATTCAAAGCAGCTTTGCTTTTTGTCAAAAGGCCGCCTGGTCTAGAATTCATGTAGAAATTGGTGGCATTTCCACTGGCCACCACAGTCGCAGCCTGCATGCACACCCTCCTTCATGCTGGGAGCTGGCGTTGCCCCGCCCCTCCATCACCCTGGGAGCCCATGGGTCCCCTCTCTGGGACTTGCACAGATCTCTCTAGAACTCTGTCCTCAGAATCTAAAGTGTCTGTGTAAACTAAGTGTTGTCCTTCCCCCAAAAAAGTTGGCACAGGCACCTTCTTAACACAACTTCAAAATAGATGCTTCATTTCTTGTGTAAGTTACCTAACTTTAGGGATCCCGATATCCCAGCATTTTAATAATAGACATATCCACAATTCATTTGCATCTGCTAAGGGCTGGACTCCTTGTCCATTTCCAGCTATGCTAATCTTTTTCAGAGAGCATGCACTCTCTAATCAATGGACTTCCCATCTTTTCCTTAAGCAACTCGCTTGGAGGTCATTATAACTAGCATTTATTGAGTACTTATTATTAGTCAGGCAAGGCTACAAATAACTCAAGGCATTAATTCACAGGAACCCCTCATAAGTAATACATCCCATTTTACAGATAAGGAAACTGATGCTCAAAGAGGTCAGGTAACTTTCCAAGGCCATGTAGCTGGTAAGTAGCAAAGCTGAAATGTGAAATCAGGCTGACTCTAGCCCCTGTGCCCTCAACCATGGCGCTACTCTCTCCCTCAACGGCATAGCATCAATTCAGAGTCCAAGGTTAATAGAGATGGGCAAGTGAGTACTCAGGGGAAAGAGGCCTTTTACAACTTATCAAGCCGTGATGAATACCAGCACAGTATTTGCCTAAAAAATAAATCACATTAGCCCAGTTACTTCCAACAAAAAGACCTAACTGGTCTGAGTTTTGGTCCAGTTACAGATCACTGTGTAACCCTGGGAAAGTGTTTGAATCTCTCTGGGCCTCATCAGTAAAGTAAGTGCATTTGAACTCCAGGATCTACCCTCGGAGACCATGAGACTTGGGTATCTCTTTTTTCATCATTGTATTTTACAGAGAGGGACAAGAAGCTACCTAATGCAAAAGGCCAGGGAGGGTCTGCTCAGGGAGGAGTGATACACCATGGCTCGGCCACCCACTCACTTGCCTTGGGATGACCTGAGACCCCTCTGCTGGCTCTTCACTTGGTCTCATTCTCATTTTCCCAAAAGGCCAACATATGCTGTCCTTGCAACCCAGCTGTAGATTCTTGGCACAGAGCAGGTGTGGGTGGGTGTCTTGGGCCTTTTCTTCCTTGGGAACAATGCTCTGAGAAATAGTTCTTTAGTTGGTTAGTTGGAGTCCTGAGAACAGAAAAGGAGAAAAGATGCATTTGTCATAGTATCAAGAGCCAACAAAGGACTGGAAGGCGGGAAGTCTGCACTGGCATCCTATAAAAGGAAAGGCACGGGCCTTAGGTTTCCAGTGAAGAGTGTTACTGCAGCCTTGGGGGTCAGGACCGGGGCGGGGGGGGATGCCCTTGACATTCAGACGGTGCTTTATGGTTATGAAGTTCTTTGTACCACTGGAACTTCACAGAAACCTTGCGTGTGTGGGCAGGGTGAAGGGAGACAGGAATGGTGACAATGGTGAAGAGGATAATGAAGATGATGACGACAATGGTAGCTCATGTCCATTGAGCCCTTGTCTTCCAGGCGCTGTGCTAAAGACTGCCCATGCACGGACTCCAGAAGCTTCCCAGCAACGTCGGGAAGTGGAAACCATGTGCTTACGCCCAGGGAAGCTGAAGCCTAGAGAAGCTAAGTCACGTGCTCACAGGAATGCAGCAGTAGCAGAACTGGTTTGAATTCGGCTCTGTCTCATCCTGTGGCTTTAGCTCTTTATTTTGTGGGTGCAGTAGCTGAGGCCTGGAGATAGTTAGTAGCTCAGAGCTAGTAATACCAACTCGGGTTTTAAAATTGGTGCAGAAATGAAATGCCCAAGTTGGTAGAAAAAATAGAGGAGGCAAACCTCTGGTTGGTACTAGACAGAGCTGGGATAGACCTGAGCCAAAAGTCCTGGTGAATGTCCCCGGCCACCTCCTTCCTTCCTTCCCCCTGAATGAGAGGCTTCCTGTAGACAAACCCCTGTTCTTCCACAGTCCTGCGTGTGACACACCACCATCCCCCACCAAACCTCCTTGTTTCTTTCCTCCTGCTCTTAATCCTGCCCTTTGTGGAACTTATCATCTCTGGGGGAGAAAGATCTGAATTAAGAAATCACATGAATAACAGTTACAGACTGTGAACTGTGTGTGGTAACTATCATGAATAAGTATAGGGAGCCATGATGTCTAATCCTGCGGGCTCACGGAAGGCTTCCTGGAGGAAGTGACTTTGCATCTGAGACACATCGGTCTGGGTCAGAGTTTTCGCTGGAGGCCC
>PVJI01028927.1:0-15894 GCA_004026765.1 Micronycteris hirsuta
GCTCCCCGTGAGGCCCGAGTGACCCCTTCCCTCCGAAGCAGTCTCCCTACCGGTTGATCTTTCAGTTTTATGCGCAGTCCTGGTTTCCAATCTTCTCTACTCTGGAATACAACTGGGTGATCGCTCTGCTCCTCAGAAAATCGGCCCGATATCCCGCCAGTGGGCCGGAGAATAGCGATCACGCTTCTCCCTTCTCCGCTGCCATCTTTCTCCCCCCCATCCTCACTTTCTGTATGAAAGAAACTGTGTTTCCACTTGCTGTGCCCTGGGATTGGGAAGTGAGATTTTATTGGGTTGGCCAGAAAGTCCTTATGTTTTTTTTTCCATAAAATAACAGACATATTTTTCATTTTCACCAATAACTTTATTGATTTGGATATTTTGAGTATGTTGGCTATCTCCTGTGTGGTATAACGTTGGTTGTTCTCAATTAATGTCTTAATTTGATTGCTATCAACTCCAACTGGTCCACTAATTATCTACCCAACTGTGGAGCATCATCCAGTGAGAAATATCCAGCACAAAACTTCACAAACCTTTTTTGACACATTCAATCAGTCACAGCACCTTCTCCATACACTGCACAAATCTGTTTTTATTTTCTTTTCAGTTGCATTTTTACCTTTCTTGTAATAATAGAGCATAATATGCTGGGAATGTTGTTTATTTTCAGTATTAAAATGGCTACACAAAAATTCATCAATTTTGATAAATTTTTAAAAAATGCACACTGATATGACAGCTGTCACAATACAATCTAACAAAAGTATTTCAAATGAAGTAAAAGATAGCTAAGCCCTACTATAGCCATCTTATGGGGAACAAAAACAATGAACTTTTTGGCTAACCCAATAGTAGACACAATACCCATCCTACCCTTCCCATAGAACTTTAGATAAGGAATGACATAAACTAGAGAATAAAATTTAATATTAGATGGGTTATCTAAGTTATTTCTAGTGTCAGTTACAATTGCTTGAAAGTCTCTCAGACAAGAGATCTCTGCATGATTGATGTAAAATTTTGAGCACTTACAGCAAAAATTTACTCAAAATTAGCTTATCAAACTCACATTTGCTAAAAACTGTGACTGAGTCCTAAGTATATTCCCAGTCTGTCCACATTATTTTTTAAATTTTTCTCCATATCTCTAGTCTTGTGAAAAAATTTTTCAATTAAAATAGAGGACTAGGGTGAAAACCACCACTTATAGTCAATAAGGGAAAACTGAAAATGTTCTCATAAATCACTGTAGCAGAACTGAAACAAAAAGATGGCATCTCTGCCTTGTTCCCTCAGGGCTTTTTTGTGCTCCAGGGTATCTCAGCTGTCCTCTGAGTGGCTCTCCTCTAATGTTCTTTGCCATCATCAGAAAGCTATGCCCAATTGCTCATCACAATGTTTGCCTCTCTTTTTGAGTGCTGCTTCTTCCTAGCAGCTGGAAAGGTATCTTGCTATTGTCAGCTCTTTCCTTGAAACTTGTCAATTGGAAATGCGCTGCCTATTAAAGCAGTAAGGATGGTGTTCTATGTTCTTGCAACATCTCTAGTCAGGATTTGGGAGGTGGAGGATGGCTGAGCATTATTTAAATACGTATAGTTGTACCAAAGAAGTTCAGGTTGTACCCGACAAAACCCTTCTTCAATAGAGGCTAGATTAAAAACTTACACTATGGTGACAATTGCAGCATGAAAGGTTTTCTTGGCTCTCATAACAATTCCTCCTCTTTTGCTCTATAGAACTGGAGAACCTCTGGGTTTCCTTGATGTCATGTAGTCCAGTGATTTTCAAATAGTTATTATCTGATGTATGTTGAGTGATACAGTTTATAGTACAATATTATACACATACACAAACATATATGTAATTGAAAACTTTCAAAAACATCAAAATTAGAGGCTTTCTGATTTTTTAAAGATTTTATTTATTTATTTTTAGAGAGAGGGGAAGAGAGAAAGAGAGGGAGAGAAAGAGCAATGTATGGTTGCCTCTCACATGGCCCTCACTGGGGACCTGGCCCGCAATCCAGGCATGTGCCCTGACTGGGAATCGAACCGGGACCCTCTGGTTCCTAGCCGACTCTCAATCCACTGAGCTACACCAGCCAGGGCATCTGATATTTTTATTCTATCTTATTATATTCAAAATCTTCTTGCGACCCACACAATTGATTTCAAAACCTATTAATGAGTTGCTGTCTACAAATGAAAAACATTGATCTAGTCCAATAACAATTTGAGTCATTTCAGGAACTACTATAAAGGAAACATGGACAAAACCAAGGGGGAGGGTGG
This sequence comes from Micronycteris hirsuta, assembly GCA_004026765.1. NCBI lineage: Eukaryota > Metazoa > Chordata > Mammalia > Chiroptera > Phyllostomidae > Micronycteris > Micronycteris hirsuta. The sequence continues at coordinate 2,295 of PVJI01028927.1, forward strand.
AAGCAAGGGAGGGAGATGGGTTTGGATGGAGTGGTGGGGAGGGGAGAGGAAAAATGCAGACAACTGTAATTGAAAAATAATAAAGTAATTAAAAATTTGAGTCATAAATTCTTTATTTTGTGTATATTATCATTAACATATTTTCTCAATTAAAATTATGATTTTCAACCTGTATGAAGACAATTATACCTTATATTGATTTGGTTCAAAACAACGAATATAATCTCCTTTTCCCTATATTTCCTACATACATTAGGAGGGAGTATGATAAAGTAGAAAGAGCACTGGTTTGGGAGTGTCAGCCCTGGATTTGACACTATTTAGCTTTGAGAACTTTAGTAAGTCTTGTGCTACCTTAGGTCTCAATTTCCTCAACTTTAAAATGAAGACACCATTATAAATGACTTATAAGGTCTATGAGGTACAATGTGTGATTTTGTCATTTATTTAATGGAATTGCTATAATGATGATGAGAGGTAATATGCATGATAAGTCTATGAAAGATTTTATGATTCTCATTTGTTTATATCAAGTTGTGGATTGTATACCTTTATTGTGATTCAGTACTGTGCCAGATAGGTGAGATTAAGAAAATGTAGTGAGGTAATGTGCTGGCAAAAAATAAAAGTATCTAAGCTCACAGAAATATGCTTTATAAATCCAAGTTGAAAGAACTTCTGAATTTAAATTGTACTCTAAGGCTGTACTCTAAGATTGTACTACTTGACTGTCTCAGTTTAAAAAAAAAACAGAGATATAATCACATAATCCTGATGTCGGATATAGAAAAGAACTCAGAGACTATTTATTTCAAAGTACACAGTAGTATTGTCCAAACTATGTCCAGAGTTGGCAAAGAAAGACAAAGTAAAACATCACCGTTGAATGAATTTAGTCGGCATAGCAGATTAATTAAGAAATTCCTCTAAGTGAAAAGGGCTTTGTTTTTAAACACTTTATATAAACCCAGTTTCAATGAATTCATTGACAACTTGACTTTAGAGCTGGGAATTAAAAGTCTTTCTGGATTTTGGAATGGTTGGGATGATACTTTGTAATGGTACATTAATTTTTCCTTTGACCCGTAGTTAACTGGTGATTAACAACAGGTTTAAAAGCGTGATTTCTTTGTTGTTGAGATGTCCCATAGCTCTCATAAGCCAAGGCTTAAAACTGGTCAATTCCTATCTGTTTACCCCAAGTTTTCAATATAGTAGGGGTTATTTGTACCAATGTGGTTGCTTGCAGAAGCAGTTGTCATTTGTCTGATTTATCTTCTCATAGTGAAATGAACAACACTCTGCTCCAGAATTCAGCCATCTCATTTTCTCACATCCAGCCACATCAGTTCAAAACAATCTTAACTCTTCCTAGAAGTTTTTATTCCATGTTTCCCCCTATAGCCACTCCATGTTTGAACTTTGGAAATGGAACTAGCAAGACATGTGAAATACTCACCTCAGCAAAAAAGATAACTGATCCCCTATGGACTCCACCAGCTTTTACTATGTTGTCAGTTGGTTTATTTCTACTAAATTACAGAGATTTTGATCTTTGGAATTCTTACACATGGTAAATATGAGATGCCCAATTAAACTTTGTGGCTATAAATTCAGAGAGTTAAACATCTATTAAGGACTTATTTCAGTTGTAGAACTTGTGTAAATATTCAAGACAAAGTTTCTGCTCTTGTAGAACTTGTATTCTGCTGTGAAGGAAGGAAAACATTTATGTCTGAAATCCAGAGCAATCATTCATTGAATATTCTGCAATGATCAATTAAAATAGAATTTTAATATTTATATGGAAATAGATTAATGAAAGGAGATATTAAAATACATATGATAAGTGTTTAACCCCACTACAAGCCAAAACAATAAAAATTGAAAAATAGATATCATTTTCACCTATACAATTTGCAAGTACATTTAAATACATAAAGTACCAAATGCTGGCAGTGGTTTGGGAAATTTTTATGTTCCTACTTTGCTGGAATAGTCAGCACTTTAAAAACCAAGTGTCAGTAAAATATCCGTAACCTTTATCACAATAATTCCTCTTTTGGTTCATTCACTTAACAAAATAATTTTTAAAAAACTTATAAAACCATAAAAAGTAATAAAAATGTGTTTAAGATCGTCCATCACTCATGGTACAGTCTGGGTTTGTGTTTCTGAAACACCATTTGTAACATAGTCATCTGCTGATTCGAAATATTTATTTAGGATTTATGTGATTTAAGAAGAAACAAATTTTGGTCTGTTCTACCTCCCAGGAGCATGCTTAGGCCTTTCCTTTTCCCTTCTTCCCTCATGGGCATGCATCATCTAAACTCTAAGTGACCCCAGGAAACTTGCAACTAGGGGAACAATGGGCAGCAACAGCTTATCCCAGGCTAATATCCTGAACCTGTGTCCAAGTCCCCCTTTTCTCTGACTTCGATTAATCTGAGCCAAAGCAGCCCTACCTAGGCTCTCTTCTGTTACTTTCTATTCTACACTCTTCCTTGTTTCACTATCCCAAGTTTTAATAAACATATTCTGAAAATAAGAAAAAGAAGAAACAAATTACTTTTATTGAGCCATTAAACTTTGTGATTTGTTTGTTAAAATAACTAGAAGTAACTTAACCAAAAATTTTTTGGAAGTTAAATCATACACATAAAGCATTTAATGCATAATCTGTCATTTAAAAAAGCCCTCAGTAAATATTGTATATTATCATAAATATTGTTTATAATAGAAAAACTGCAAATAATCTATACAATCATAATAGAAATAGGTAATGATATTACATCCATTCTGTGGAATATTGGGCACATATGAAAAATATGATAAAATACAAATAAATTATAGTAACATGGAAAAATGTACATTATAAAACAAAAATGCCACAATGATCTTTTTAATTTTTTTTAATTGAATCAGAAGTATATATATTTTTATACCCAATATTATTTTGTATTACTTTCAGGGGTATAGCATAATAGTTAGTCATATACTTTACAAGTTCACTCCCGATATGCCATGACACCTGGCACCATACATAGTTATAAAATATTATTGGCTATATTCCCTATGCTGTACTTTACATCCCCATGATTACCAATCTGTACTTTTTAATCCCTTCATCTTTTTCATTCAGTTCCCCATATCCCTTTCCCTCTGGTAATCATCAGTCTGCTCACTATTTACGAGTCTGTTTCTGTTTTGTTTGTTTGCTTATATTATTGTTTAGATTCCATATATAAGTGAAGTCATACGGTATTTGTCTCTCTCTGACTTATTTCACTTAGCATAATACCTTCTAGGTCCATCCATGCTGTTTCAAATGGTAAGATTTCAGTTTCTTTATGTGCTTGTATGTCCTGAAGAGCCTGAGCTTGGCAGATTGGGGCCCCCAGGAGTTTTGTCAGTGGAGCCAGTGGATCTCCCTTTAGGGATGACGTCAGTCAGGAGCATGGGAAGTTTTCGGGAAAGGCCTTGGCCCCAGAGCCACTCAACTTAGTCACTGACATCCTCTGAGTCTTCCCAGACCTCTACTTCCTGGACCCAGACAGCTGATTCCTCCGTAGAACATGAGCTCTGCAGGGTGGGGTGACAGGGAGTCTAAGGATGGTGTTATTGCATTCCCCTAGGCTGATGCCTTATGGAGAGGAGTGCTCCACCCAAGAAAAATGGCAGCTATAGTATGGGAGAGGGACTCAGTACAGGGACTCTGGTGGCTGTCCCTTCAGCTCTGTCCATGAAAATGATAATCCCATTTATTGTTTTTGCAGGACTCTAGTCCACTTCACCTTCCCTTTCCCAGATTCCAGTGGTCATTATCTACAAACTAGATTTTGTGCACTGGACCTTTAAGAGAGTGCCTGAGTGGGGGAAGGAGGAGGGGAGGGGAGAGGATGCAGATAACTATAATTGAACAAGAATAAAGTTATTACTTAAATTAAAAAAAAGAAAAAGAGAGTGCTTGAGTTTCTAGCAGAATCATGTCTCTCCCTGACAGACAGAACCTCTGCTGATTTTCACAGCCAGATATTATATTGGTGCTTATTCTCAGCTCTGGTTCTCTGGGATGGTGAACCTGGACTGGGGCTGAGACCCCACTCTCCTCAGGGGGAACTTCTGCTGCTGAAGTATCACTCTGGAATCTCAGCAGCAGCCAGTGGGAGTAAGGCTAGGCTTTTTCTCATCTCTGCCTTTCCTACCAGGCTCGATGTGGCTTCTCCTATGAATCCTTGGCTATAAGACTTCTATTCTGTTGGTCTTCAGTCAGTTATTCAGGATGATTATTCTATATTTTAATTGTAATTCTGGTTTGGTCCTGGGTGAAGGTGAATGTAACTTCTACCTACTCTGCCACCATCTTGTATTTTCTATTGCACTGATTTTTATTGCAGTTTGTCGTACATATATATACATATATATATTCCCCATATATCTTTGAACTCATTCATTTGCCCATATTTCTATTAATGTGCCTATAGCCTCTTCCTTATGTTTTCTACTAAGCCATGATTTAAAAAAGTATCACAAATTTGTTAAGAACATAAACACAAAAACTGGAGTACCTGTTTTCAAATTCTGCCCCTGCCTATTATTTGCCCTTGAAAAATAATGTAATTTATTAACATCAAAGATTCCTCATCTGAAATATTAGGATGAGTACTAAATGAATTAAATTATGTAAAGTATTTAGAATAGTGTAAATTCAAACACATAGCAAGTACTCAATAAATGTTAGCTGCTATTAAGAAGTTTTCATAAACAAATCCCTCCACATTGTACTTCTTAACATTGTTTTATTTTCTTTGCTTCTACCTTTATATTCAGAATTGTGAACCACTTTATAAGTTCCCAGAAAAAATAATTGAGGTTTTGATTAAAATTGTATTAAATTTCTGTATACATTTTTTTAAAGATTTTTTTTTATTTTTTTATTTTTAGAGAGAGGGGAAGCGAGGGAGACAGAGAGGGAGAGAAACAGCAATGTATGGTTGCTCCTTACATGGTCCTCACTGGGGACCTGGCCTGCAACCCAGGCATGTACCCTGACTGGGAATCGAACCGGGACCCTTTGGTTCCCAGCCTGCGCTCAATCCACTGAGCTATACCAGCCAGGGCAAATTTCTGTATAAATTTAAGAAAAGAGACCTATAATCCTATCAAACCATTCTGCCCATTAACATGGTTTATTTCTTCTTTTATAAAATGTATTTTAAATCAGTCAAAAATATATATTATTCCATAAATGTCTTGCTAATTTTGTTAGATTTATATCTTTTTTTTTAAAGATAATTTTTTTTAAGATTTTATTTATTTTTAGAGAGAGGGGAAGGGAGGGAGAAAGAGAGGGAGAGAAATAGCAATGTATGGTTGCCTCTCACATGGCCCTCACTGGGGACCTGGCCCGCAACCCAGGCATGTGCCCTGACTGGGAATCGAACCGGGACCCTCTGGTTCCCAGCCCGCGCTCAATCCACTGAGCTACACCAGCCAGGGTAGATTTATATCTTAGCATTGTTTAGTTTTTGTTGATAAATTGGAAATGGAATTATATTTTGGTAGTTTGATATAGATACCCTTTATGACAATTAGGGATAATTCTTTTATGTATGTGTTCTTAAATTTTTAATTATGTTTATCTAAAACATCTTCATATAGTAAGAATAATATATGTTTTATTGTCTTTTAATTTTAGATGTGGTAAATAACTTTAAATACATTTTGTTTTTTTATAATAATAATTTTTCTTATTGTTGAAATACAGTTGTCCCCATTTTTGCCCCATTACTTTCCCCCTCCCTACCCATCCCCACCTCTGACATTCAATCCTCACCCCCCTGTTGTCTTTGTCCATGGGTCCTTTATACAAGTTCCATGATGACCCTTCCCCTTTTTTTCCTCCCCTCTGCTTATTATCAGTTTGTTCTTTATTTCCATGTCTCTGGTTCTATTTTTCTCACCTGTTTGTTTTGTTGATTAGGTTCTACTTATAGGTGAGATCATATGGTATTTGTCTCTAATACCATAAGCTAATAAAATGACCTAAAGATTTCATCTCTTAGTTTTTTTATAAGACTGAGATTATCAGTTCTTTGAATTATTGGTATACCTTGTTAGGTAAACAGTACAAATCTGGTTTTATTTCTGTCCGTGGGATAGATTAAGAACTTCCTACAGACATTTTAATTTTTTTATTTAAACTACTTTATTGAAGTATGATTGACATACACAAAACTGTACTTTTTAATGTATACAATTTGATGAGTTTGTAGATATGTATTAACCAATGAACAATCACAATCCATGTTATAATTGTATCCATCAACTCCAAAAGTTTATTTCTACCCTCTTTATTTTTCTTGTAATTAGAACATTTAATCTAAGATCTACCATTTTAGCAAGTTTTAAGTATATAATACAGTATTGTTAACTATAGACACTATGCTGTGTAATAGATCTCTAAGGTATTTCATTTGCTTACATGAAACATTTTACATGTTGACTGAAACCTCCTTGTTTTCTTACCCTAACCCCTGATTTACTGCCATTTTACACTCTGCTTTCATTAGTAAGACTATTTTAGCATCCTTGTAAAATAAGATCATGTCATATTTGTTCTCTGTCACCTTATTTCATTTGGCATAATTACTTTCAGGATTATCCATGTTATCACACATGACAGAATTTCCTTCTTTTTTAAGACTCAACAATATTCCACTGTGTGTAAATATCCCCTTTTCTTTATTTATCTGTCAATGGATATTTAGTTAAGCTCCTTTCATAAATTAACTATTATGAATGAAGGTGCAGTGAACATGGGAATGTAGATATCTCTTCAAGTCCCTGATTTCAATTCCTTTGGATATATACCCAGAAGTGGGATTTCTGAATCATATGGTAGTTTTATTTTAAAAATTTGGAGGAAAATTCGTATTGTTTTCCAGAGTGGCTGTACCAATTTATAGTCCTAATAACAATGTACAATTGTTTCTTTTTCTTCACGTCCTCACCACCCCTTGACATCTATTGTTATCTGTTTAGCATTTTAATTATGATGTGTCTTGGAGTGGGTCTCTATCTACTGTTATCTTGATTATAGCTCTCAAAATATGTGTAAGGTTATATCTCATAGTTTTCTTTTGAATTTCCTTTATTAGAAATGTTGAGTACTTTTTAATTTACCTGTTGGCCATTTGTATGTTTTCTTAGGAGAAATATCTATTCAGGTTGTTTCTGCAATTTTATATTAGGTTTTTTGTTCTTTTGCTATAGAGTTGCCTGTGTTTTTAATATATTTTGAATATTAGCCCTTTATCAGTGATATGATTTACAAATATTTTCTTCCATTCCATAGGTTACCTGTTCACTTTGTTAATTGATTCCCTTGCTCTGCAGAAGTGTTTTAGTTGGTATAATCCTATTTGTCTATATTTTCTTCTGTTGTCTGTGCTTTTGGTGTCATATCCAAGTTCTCATTGCCAAGGCCAAAATCATGAAGCATTTTCTCTATAATTTTTTCTAGGATTTTTATAGTTACAGATATGTTTAAGTCTTTAATTTATTTGAAACTGATTTTTGTGTTTGGTTTAAGATAAAGGTCCAATTTTATTCTTTTATATGCAGACATCCAGTTTTCCCACCACCATTTGTCACAGACCATCCTTTCCCTTATGTGTATTCTTTACATCCTTGTCAAAGATCAGCTGAATGTATATGTGTGAGTTTATTCCTCAACTTTCTATTCTGTTTTGTACATCTATATGTCTGTTTTTGTGTCAGGTCCATAGTTTCTATTATTGTAACATTATAAAATATTGTTAATTCAGGAAATGTGATACCTCTCACTTATTTCTTTTTGATCAGCATTGCTTTGGATATTCAAGGCCTTTTCTGGTTCCATATGGATTTTAGGATTGATTTTTGTTTATTCTGTTTTTTTAAGTGCCATTGGGATTTTTATGCAGATTTCATTGAATCTGTAGATAATTTTGTGTAGTATGGACATTCTAAAAGTATTCTTTCAAACAATGAACATGAGATGCCTTTTCATTTATTTGTATCTTGTTAAATTTCTTCCATAATTATTTCATAGTTGTCAATGTACAAGTCTTTAAAGCTTCCTGGTTAAGTTTAATTCTAAGTATTTTTGATGCTATTTTAAATGATTTCTTTGATTTTCCTATTGAGATAGTTTATTTTTGTGTATAGGAATGCAATTAATTTTTATGTTGATTTTGTATTCTACACATGTGTTGAATTAATTTATTTTATCTGCTTTTTTTGGAGTGTTTAACAATTTCAACATATAAGATCATGTAATCTGAAAAATGGTACAATTTTATTTCTTCCTTTTCAATTTTAATGCCACTTTTCATTCTTTAATTTCTTTTTTATAATTTTAAAAAAAATTTATTTATTTTTAATTGTTATTCAGTTACAGTTGTCCTGCCTTCCCCCTTGCTCATCTCTACCCTGTCCCTCCCCACTCCCACAGTCAATCCCCCCACATTGTCCATGACCATGAGTCCTGTATTTATGTTCCTTTTCTTGCCCCTCCCCCTTCCTTCCCCTGTACCCCCTTCCCCCTCCACTCTGGTCACTGTCAGTTTGTTCTTTTTTTCCGAGTCTCTGGTTCTATTTTGCTTATTTGTTTTTTAACTTCTAAGGCTAGGAATTCTAGTAAAGTATTGAATAGAAGTGGCCAGAGTGGTGATCCTTATTTTGTTCCTAATCTTTGAGGAGAAGCTTTCAGTTTTTTGTTATTCAGTATGATGTTAGCTTGGGCTTTCATATATGGCCTTTATTGCATTGAGGTAAATTTGCCAGAAGTTCAAGCCATCTCAGTGGCATGTTATAATAAACTCCTCCTATTCTTATTTTTGGAGAGTTTTTATTATGAAAGTTTTAAGTTTTGACAAATTGTATTTCTAAATGTATTGAGATGGTCAGGTGAATTCTATCCTTCATCCTGTTAATGTGGTGCATCACATTGATTGATGTGCACATGATAAACCATTCTTGCATTCCAAAGATAAGTCCCAATTTGTCATGATGTATTATCCATTTAATGTGCTGTTAGATTTGTATTGCTAGTATATTACTGAGTATTTTTCCGTCTGTGTCAATCAGGTATATTGGCCTGTAGTTTCCTTTCTTTCGGAATGTTTGGTTTTGGTATCACAGCCTCATAAAATGAGTTTAAAAGTGTTTCCTCTTCTATTATTTAGAAGAGCATAATGAGGATGGACATTAATACTTTTTTTAATATTTGGTAGAATTAACCCTGAAGCCATCTTCTCCTTTGCTAAGAGGTTTTTGATTACTGATTAAATGTCTTTGTTTGTTTTTAGTTTGTATAAGGGAAATTCTTATGCCCACAGTAAGGGAAGCATAGCCCTGTGCTTTCACGCATACATGAGCAAAGACTCTTGTGATAAGCACAAGCTGGCATGCATGGACCCACGCGTGGGGTAGCAGAATTTCCTGTGGGGAATCAGGCTAACATATTTCTTAGATTTAAAATAAAACCTTGCTCTTTCTAAGAAACCTCTCTCTCACTGGATCAAAAGAACAAATGCTAATGCTTAACTAACCCCCTTAGACTGATGCTAATCCTTTCAAAGTTCAGCCATACCTCTTGTCTTTGCATAGATAACCCTTTTGATGTACATTCTGGGCTGTCTACCACCTAAAGTGAATCTACAATCTATACATAGTTAACGAATACCATTCTGAGGTAATGTCCTGGAGAACAGCAATAAAAACCCCTGGACCCAAGGCTCGGGGCCTCTCCCATATGATAAGGGAGTGGTCACGTGGTCCCAGTTCTCTATTCCTGCGTGTTTCTGTGTGAGATGATTTACGCATTCAGTCACAGCCGACACGGATTCTGCCGGATGGAATCCGCCACATCTGTATGATCTTTTTAATTCCTTTTTGATTTAGACTTGATAGGTTATATGTTTTTAGGACTTTTGCCACATGTTTTAAATAATCCAAATTCTTGGTATTCAATTGTTCTTAATAGTCCTTTAGAATATTTTTAATTTAGTGTCATTAGTTTTAATGTTTCCTATTTCATTTCTGACTTGTTTTTTAGCATTTTCTCTCTATGTTATAGTCTAAATAAGAACTTATTGATTTTTTAATCTTTTAAAAAACGAAGTCTTAGTTTTGACAATTTTTACTGTTTGTGTATATTCTCTATTTCATTTTTTTAATCTGTGTTATTTATTTTGTTCTGGTAAGATCGAGCTTAGCTTGTTCTTTTATTTTTATATTTCACTGAGGTATAAAGTGGGGTTGTTTATTTGAGATCTTTCACTTTTAAGTATATTTTATTGATTATGCTCTTACACATATCCTTTTTTTTCTCCCCTTTCTTCCCCTCCAGCAGGTATCCCTATTCCCTCCAGCAATCCCCTCCTTAGTTAATGTCCATGGGTCATGCATATAAGTTCTTTGGCTTCTCCATTTCCTATATTATTCTTAACTTCCCCCTGTCTATTTTGTACCTACCAATTATGCTTCATATTCCCTGTACCTTTTCCCCTACTCACCCCCTCCTCTCCCTGCTGATAACCTTCCACGTGATCTTTATTTCTGTGATTCTGTTCCTGTTCTAGTTGTTTGCTTAGTTAGTTTTTTTTTTTTTAGGTTCTGTTGTTGACAGTTGTGAGCTTGTTGCCATTTCATTGTTCATAGTTTTGATCTTCTTCTTCTTAAATAAGCCCCTTTAACATTTCATGTAATAGTGGCTTGATGATGATGAACTCCTTTAGCTTTACCTTGTCTGGGAAGCACATTATCTGTCTCTCCATTCTAAATGATAGCTTTGCTGGATAGAGTAATCTAAGTTGTAGATCCTTGCTTTACTGCACTTTGAATACTTCTTGCCAGTCCCTTCATGCCTGAAAATTTTCTTTTCAGAAATCAGCTTACACTCTTATGGGAACTCTTTTGTAGGCAATTGTTTGTTTTTCTCTTGCTTTTTTAAAGATTTTCTATCTCTGCATTATGCTAAGTGAAATAAGCCAGGCGGTGAGGGACAAATACCATATGATTTCACCTTTAACTGGAACATAATCAACAAAAGCAAAAGCAAGCAAAACTTAACCAGAGACATTGAAATTAAGAACAATCTAACAATAGCCAGGAAGGAGGGGACAATGGGGAGAAGGGTTTTCAGGAATCACTATAGAGGACACATGGACAGAACCAAGGGGGAGGAGGGAGGCAGGGAAGGGAGGTAGGATTGGAGGGGGAGGGTGGAGGGGAGGGGAGAGGATGCAGACAACTGTAATTGAACAATAATAAAGTGTAAAAAAAGATTTTCTATCTCTAACCTTTGGCTTTCTAACTATAATGTGTCTTCGTGTGGTCCTCTTTGTGTCCAACTTGTTTTGGACTTTCTGTGCTTCCTGTATTTGTATGTCTATTTTCTTCACCAAATTAAGGAAGTATTCTTTCATTATTTTTCCACATAAGTGTTCAATTTCTTGCTCTTGTTCTTCTACTTCTGGCACCCCTATGATTCAGATGTTGGTACATTTGGAGATCTCCCAGAGGTACCTTTATACTACCTTCAATTTTTTAAATTCTTTTTTCTTCTTGCTGTTCCGGTTGAATGTGTGTGTGTGTGTGTTTTTTTTTTCTTCTTTCTTTCTTCTGTGTGTTCCAAATAATTGATTTGAATCCTGGTTTCATCCCTTCCACTGTTGGTTCTCTGTAGATTTTCCTTTATTTCACTTAATATAACCTTCATTTCCCCCTGGGTATTTTTTATTTTGTTGCCATACTCAATGAGTTCTTTGAGCATCCTGATCACCAGTGTTTTGAAATCTGCATCTGATAGGTTGGCTATCTCTATTTTGCTCAGTGCTTTTTCTGTTGTTTTGTTCTGTTCTTTCATTTGGGCCATATTTCTTTATCTCCTCAATTTTGCAGCCTCCCTGTGTTTGTGTATCGGGTATAGCTGCTTTCACTCCATCTTAGTAGCATGGCCTACTGCAGAAAAGACATCTGTAAATTGTGTGGGGTGGATCCCTAGTTAATCTCCAGGGCAGAGCAATCCACTTCACTGCTTTGTGGGTCTGTGTTGGGGGAGGGCTCAGAGAAGGGCCACTGATGTTGCCTGACTTTTGGAGGTTTTCTCAGCACTCTCCCTGCACAACTGGCACCCTTCAAGCTTTTGCCCTGGTGCTGAATCCCAGACGAAGTGGTCTGTTTATGTTTTAAGTCTGTGCAGGTCCTTTAAGCAAAGTCTCCTGAAAATCCAGCAATTTCGTTCACCACCCCAACCCCCATTATTTTTTACAGCTAGAAGTTATGAAATTTATCTACTTGGCACTGGAACCTTTGGCTATATGATCTGGGGCTTGGATTGCTCACTCCCAAGGTATCCCTTCTGATTTTTATCCACACGTGAATGTGGGACTGCCCATTCTGCCACCACCACCTCTGTGCCACACCGTATGCCTTGCTGTGTGTCTCTGAATCTCCACCTCTCCTACCTGTCAGGATGAATGTGGCTTCTTTAAATCCTCCATTGTAGAACTTCCATACAGCTCAATTTTCTGATGGTTCTGGGAGTTACTTGTTTTGAGGTCTAGTTGTAATTCTTTCTGTGGTTGCACAAGGTGAAGCATGTTTACCTATGCCACCATCTTAAGCAGATGTCTCCTGTCTATTTTTATTAATATATGTATTTAGCAAGTTAAATGTACAAAAGCATTAATTATTTGAGACATTAACATATCTGTAAGCATGCGATTGAAATCAAAGTCTAAATATCACATTCTTTTCAACGCTGAAAAGGCAGGAAAAGCAGACCTAAAATTTGAAAAAAAATTTTTTTCATTTTATTTCCATTGAAAAGTGCTCATCCTATGGACAATAATATTTATGTTTATGCTTGACATGTACTGAGATCTTTTTAATGTGGTAAAAACACATAACATAAAATTTACAATTTTAACCATTTTAAATCTTATCTTTCTTGGTCAGTCCAAGGAGAATTATGTCAATTTTGTTGTTCTTTTCAAATAGCCACATTTTATTTTTGCTTTTTTCTCTATTAATTTTCTTTTATGTTTCATTTTTCTACACTCATTATTTCCTTTTTCCTAGTAGTTTTGCTTTAGTTCACTTTTCTTTTTCTAGTTTAAGGTATTTTTTTCTAGTTTAAGGTATAAAGTTAAGTTCTCGATTTGAGAATTTTTTTATTCTTTTTTTTGACATTTTTATTTTTTAACTATATTTTATTGATTATGCTGTTACAGTTGCCCCACTTCCCCCCCTTCTTTCCCCCCACCCCCTTACCCCCCTTTCCTCTCCCTTTAGTTTTGTCCATAGGTCACACACATAAGTCCTTCTGCTCCTGCACTTCCTATACTATTCTAACCTCCCCTTGTCTGTTGTCTACCTCCCATTTATGCTACTTGTTCTGTGCCCCATTCCCACCCTCTCCCCCTACCACTCCCCTGTTAATATTCCTCCATACCTCATATAACTCCCTTCAACATTTCATACAATAAAGGCTGGGTGGTGATGAACTTCTTGAACTTGACCTTATCTGCAAAGCACTTTCTCTGCC
>PVJI01028928.1:0-15896 GCA_004026765.1 Micronycteris hirsuta
GAAGTCTCCTTTGATGTTTTTTGGGGGGGTTCTCCCAGGGGGCTCGTTGAAGCTTTCCACTTGAACTTTTGATTCCTATATTCTGGCTCCTCCTTTCTTCAAAATACTCATATATTCCCATGTTGCCTTAGGGACTTAGCTTCTGCTAAATTATCATGATAATCTATTAAATACTAATACGTTATCACTAAAGGTAAGATTTTCATTTTAATAGAACTTTTTGGTGAACATGTCTTAGACAAAGAAATAAATAAGCACATTTTGAATTTTAAATGAATAGAAACAATAGTTTGGGTTGTATAAAACCTTTTAAATCGTAATGTTCTTAGATACTTTTTGAGAATTTGAGGTTGTGAGCCAGAAGATAAGCAGTTTTAACCCTTCCTACAACATTCTGAAACCAAAGTTGGTAGATTCAAGAAGCTTACCATGCAAGGAATGGCCTTCCAAATCCTGGATTAAAATGAAACGAGTTAAAATTTTAGAGAACAATGAACATCGTATATGCTTCCATTTATTTGTGTCTTCCTTAATTTCTTTCTTCAGTGTTGTATAGTTTTCTGAGTAAAGATCTTTTACCTCCTTGGCTAGGTTTATTCCTAGGTACTTTATTTTTCTTGTTGCTATAGCATATGGGATTTTTTCCTGATTTCTGTTTTGGATATTTTGTTGTTGATGTACAAAGATGCTTTTGATTTCTGAATATTGACTTTGTATCTGCTGTTTTGCCAAATTTACTTATTAGATAGAGTAGTTTTTTGTGGACTCTATAGGGTTTTCTATGTACACCATCATGTCATCTGCAAACAGTGACAGTTTTACTTCTTCCTTTCCAATTTGGATGCCTTTTATTTCTTCTTATTGTCTGATCACTGTGGCTAGGACTTCCAATACTATGTTGAATAAAAGTGATGAAAGTGGACATCCTTGTGTTATTCCTGATCTTAGTGGGAAAGTTTTTAGTTTTTGCCCATTAAGTATGATTTTGGATGTAGATTCCTCATATATGGCCTTTATTATGTGAGGTATGCTCCTTCTACTCCCACTTTGGTAACTGTTTTTAACATAAATGGGTGCTGTACCTTATCAAATGCTTTTTCTGCATCTATTGATGTGACTATGTGATTTTTGCCTTTTGTTTATGTGGGGCAGGGCAGAGGAGGGGGAGTCATGGGGGAAAATGGAGACAACTGTACTTGAACAACAATAAAATGTTTAAAAAAGAAGTTAAAAAAATAAAACCAAATGAATTGCAGTTGTGGATACACACATTAAAAATACCTTTAATTAGCCCTGGCTGGTGTAGCTCAGTGGATTGAGTGCGGGCTGGGAACCAGAGGGTCCCGGTTCGATTCCCAGTCAGGGCACATGCCTGGGTTGCGGGCCAGGTCCCCAGTGAGGGCCATGTGAGAGGCAACCATACATTGCTGTTTCTCTCTCTCTCTTTCTCCCTCCCTTCCCCTCTCCCTAAAAATAAATAAATAAAATCTTAAAAAAAATACCTTTAATTATTGAGAACATGGTACATGAAAGATCCAATCCAAATGAAAGATGTCAAAGTTTTAGCAATTCAAAACCAACAAAATACAGGATTTGAGATTCAGCCAGTTTCATTTTATAGATGAAGTAAGCCTTAAATCCGGCCCAATTTGGTTCAGACCATCTCACAGCAGGTACAGGGAGAAGTTAGCTGTGTATTAACATTCAAACTGGGAATGAGGAGGCAAGACAAATGATACCAATATGGTGTATGACAAAAAGTGACAAGAATAGACTAATTTGAACTCTCCACTGACCCCTAAGAAGGCAAATGAAGAATAAAAAGATTCTTAGGTCATCCAATCAATACTGGCCTCATGGAACTAACAAGAACACAAAGAATCTACACACCCCCTTTAAAAGCTGAGATACATAGTTTTGGATGTTCCCGGAAAAATATATGTACACTAGTGCTCAGAATCCCCAAACAAAAACAACAACAACAACAACAATGAGGTATTTAGCAGAAATTTACAAAAAGATTACATTTTGCAAAACTTTCCAAGAAAATAGCATTCATTGTAAATGTAAGTTATATTTCATGAGTAAGAAAGAGCCCTATAATATTGTCCATAGAGAGAAACTCTTTATGCTAAGCCCCAAATCTAAGTTTTTAGGTTTGGTACTGCTTGTACCAGGGGAGGGGAAGAGATGGGCTACAAACCCCACGCGGGTCTGTCAACAGCCACCAGCGCAGGCCTGCCACTGACAGGCCCCTTGTCATGCTCTTCCCCATGTGGACTTGTCAGTGACCACAGCCTCTGTGGGCCTCTCAGTGACCAGAAGAGGCATATGATTGTTAACTAAAAGACTCCTTTCTTTTCAGGTCTTGCTTTTCGGGAAATATATACTATATAGCTTTAACATCTTAGTTTTTGTACAGAAATTTGTTCTTGTGTTATTTTTAACTCTTGAATCTGTGTAATAGTTAATAAAAATATTTACACAGCTCTTTTGCCAGATATTTTGCTAAGTAAATAAGAGATTCCTTTCTTTTCCACCAAACTCTGCCTCCAGAGTTTTTGCCTGTTGGTGGTATGCAGTAGGTCCCCTACTGGTGGAATTCAGTAACAAAACCACACACACTGAAAGTAAAGAGATGGAAAAAGATATTTTATACAAATGAAAACCCAAAAAGCTGAGGCAGCAATATTACATCAGACAAAATCAACTTTAAAGCAAGGGCTGTAACAAGAGATAAAGGGAATTTAATAAAGAGATCAATTCTTACAGGTGGACACCTCTTATAACATCTACACACCCAACATAGGAGCACCTAAATATATAAAGCAACTATTGATGAGCATAAAGAGAGAGATCAATAATAATACAGTCATAATAAGGGACTTTAATACTTCATTGGCATGAATGGATAGATCATCCAGACAGAAAATCTACAAGGAAACAGGCCTTAAATGATATATTAGACCAGATAAATTTAATTTTTTTTTAGAATGTTTTACCCCACAACATCAGCATATACATTCTTTGTAAGCACACATGGAACACCTTCCAGGATAGACAACATGGTAGGTCACAAAACAAGTCTCAGAAAATTTAAGGATTGA
The DNA here is from genome assembly GCA_004026765.1 of Micronycteris hirsuta. Taxonomy (NCBI): domain Eukaryota; kingdom Metazoa; phylum Chordata; class Mammalia; order Chiroptera; family Phyllostomidae; genus Micronycteris; species Micronycteris hirsuta. The sequence goes on from PVJI01028928.1 coordinate 3,108, forward strand.
AGTAATAGCAAGCATCTTTGATCACAATGGCATGAAACTGGAAATCAACCACATGGAGGCTAAATAACATGCTACTAAACAATGCATGAATTAACAATCAGATCAAAGAATAAATCAAAAGATACTCTGAGACAAATTAAAATGAAAACAAAATGACACAGAATTTATGGGACACACCAAAAACAGTTCTAAGATAGAAATTCATAACAATACAGGCCCACCTCAATAAATAAGAAAAATATCAAATAAGCAATTTAATCTTACACCTAGGAAACAGAAAAGAAGAATGGAATTAGAAAAAGAAGAATAAACAAAGCCCCAACTGAGTAGAAGGAAGGAAAAAAAGCCCTGGCTGGTGTAGCTCAGTGGATTGAGCGCGGGCTGGGAACCAAAGGATCCAAGTTTGATTCCCAGTCAGGGCACATGCCTGGATTGCAGGCCAGGTCCCCAGTGAGGGCCATGTGAGAGGCAACCATACATTGCTGTTTCTCTCCCTCTTTCTCCCTCCCTTCCCCTCTCTCTAAAAATAAATAAATGAAATCTTAAAAAAAAAATAAATAAAATATTTTTAAAAAGGAAGGAAATAATAAAGATTAGAGCATAAAGAAATGAAATAGAACCTAAAAAACAGTATAAAAGTTCAATGAAACCAAAAGCTGTTTCTTTAAGAGATAAACAAAATGGATAAACCTTTAACCAGACTCAAAAAAAATACAAAACAAAATAGAAGAGCCAAATTAATAAAATCAGAAATGAGAGGAGAAGTAACAACTGACACCAGAGAAATAACAAGAATTATGGCCATCATGGCTCAGTTGTTTAGGGTATCATTCTATAACCAACGAGTTGCAAGTTCAATTCCCAGTCAAGGCACATACCTGGGTTGCAGATTCAATCCTCGCTCAGGGCACGTAAGATCCCCTGTCCAGGTATGAATGGGAGGCAGCTAATTGATGTTTCTCTCTCACATTGTTGTTTCTCTCTTTCTCCTTCTTTCTCTCTAAAAAGCAATGAAAAAATGTCCGCAGGTGAAGATTAGGGGAAAAAGAATAATAAGAAAATACTACAAACAATTATATCCCAACCAATTAGACAACCTGAAAGAAAAGTATAAATTCCTAGAAACATAAAATCTTCCAATGCTGAATCAGAAAGAGAGAGAAAATCTGAACAGACTGAAAACTGCTAATAAAATCAAATCAGTAATCAAAAAACTCCCAACAAATAAAAGCCCTGGACCAGATGGCTTCACAGATTTACCAAGCATTCAAAAAAGAATTAATACCTACTTTACTCAAACTTATCCAAAAAGTTAAAGTGGAAGGAAGGCTCCCAAACTTATTTTACAAGGCCTGCATTACCTTGATACCAAAACCAAAGACACTACAAAAAAAGAAAATTATAGGCAAATATCTCTGATGAACATAGACGCAAAAGTCCTCAACAAAATATTATCAAACCAGAGTCAGAAATATGTTAAAAAGATCATGCCCCGGCCTGGTGGCTAGGTTGGTTGGCCATTGTGCCATACCCCAAAATGTTGTGGATTCAATCCCTAGTCAGGGTACATACTTAAGTGGTGGGTCTGATTGATGTTGGGGCAACAAATTGCTGTTTCTCTCTCACATTGATATTTCCTCTCTCTCTCTCTCTGTGTCAAATCAAGAAACATATCCTTGGGTAAGGATTTAAAAAAAAGGTTATACATCATGGTCAAGTGGGATTTATTCCTGGGCTGGTTCAATATTTGTAAATCAATTAACATGACATACCATATAAGCAAAATGAAGGATAAAAATCATATGATCATATTAACAGATGCAGAAAAAGCATTGGACAAAATCTGACATCCATTTATGATTAAAAAAAACTCTCAGCAAGGTGAGGATAGAGGGAACATATTTTTACATATTAAAGGCCATATATGACAAACCCACAGCTAACATCATACTCAATGGTGAAAAGCTAAAAGCTTTTTCTTGAACATTAGGAACAAGACAAGGATGTCCACTTGCACTACTTTTATCTAACATACTCTTGGAAGTCCTAGCCACAGCTACCAGAGAAGAAAAAGATATAAAAGACACCTGAATTGGAAAGGAAAAAGTAAAATTGTCATTATTTGCTGATGACATGATACTATATATAGAAAACACTAAAGAATCCACCAAAAATCTGTAAGAACTAATGAATGAATTTATTAAGAGGCAGGAAACAAATTAATATTCAGATATCAGTTGCATTGTTATATATCAATAGCAAATTATCAGAAAGAAAACTTAAGAAAACGATTCCACTTACAATTGCATCAAAAGGAATAATATACCTGGAAACAAATTTAACCAAGGAGGTAAAAGACCTGTACTATAAGAAAACTATAAGACACTGAAGAAAGAAATTGAAGAAGATATAAACAAGTGGAAAGTTATTCTATGCTCAGGAAGAATTAACATTGTTAAAGTGTGCATACTACCCAAAGCAATCTACAGATTCAATGTAGCCCTACCAAAATACCAAGAGCATTTTCCACAGAAGACCCTGAATAGCCAAAGTAATCTTGAGAATGAAAAACAAAGTTGATTCCCTGGCTGCTATAGCTCCGTGATTGAGTGTGGACTTGTGAAGCAAAGAGTTTAAGTTCGATTCCCAGTCAGGGCACATGCCTGGGTTGCGGGCCAGGTTCCCCAGTGACAGGCATGCAAGAGGCAACCACACGTTGATGTCTCTCTCCCTCTCTTTCTCCCTCCCTTCTCCTCTGTCTAAAAGTAAATAAATAAAATCTTAAAAAAAAGAAAAACAAAGTTGAACAGAAACAAACTCATAGATATAGAGAATAAACTGATGCTTGCCAGAGTGGAGGGGATTTAGAGGATTGGGTGAAAAAGGTGAAGGTATCAAGAAACAGAAATTGGCAATTACAAAATAGTCACAGGGATGAAAATACAGCTTAGAGAATATAGTCAATAAAATTGTAATAACTATATATGGTGTCAGGTGGGTAAAGGACTAATTGGGGGATCACTTTTTAAGTTATATTAATGTCTAACCATTATGCTGTACACTTGAGACTAATATAATATTGAATGTCAACTATGAATGAAAAAAATTGAAATTTAAAAAAGAACAACATTGGAGGTATCGTGCTACCTGATACCAAACTGTACTACAAGGGTATATCAAAACAGCATGACTAGCATAAGACACATGGTCAATGGAACAAAATAGAGTACCCAGAAATAAACCCACACCTATATGGTAAAGTGGAAGGAATATACAGTGGGAGAAAGATAGTATGTTTTTAAAAAAGGATATTGGGAAAACTGAACAAATGGAAAAAATAAAATTGGATCAATTTCTTACACTATTACAAGAACAAACTCAAAATGGATTAAAGACAAATATAAAAGCTGAAACCATAAAACTCCTAAAAGAAAACATAGGCAGTAAAACTCCTTGACATCACTCTTAGTAATATTCTTCCTTGATATGTCTCCTCGGGCAAGGAAAACAAAGGAAGAATAAATAAATGGAGCTACATCAAACTAACTAGTTTTTGCACAATGAAGGAAATCAACAAAACAAAAAGACAACCTAATGAATGAGAGAAGGTAAGGAGTTAAATCTGAAATATATAAGAAACGCACGCAAGCCAACACCAAAACCCCCCCAAACAATCTGATTATAAAATTGGCAGAGGACCTGAATAAACGGTTCTCTTAAAAGGAAATACAAATGGCCAATAGACATGTGAAGAGATGCTCAACATCACTAATCACCAAGGAAATGCAAATTAACATCACAATGAGATATCACCTCACACTTGTCAGAATGGCTATCATCAATAAATCAACAAACAACAAGCACTGGCAAGCCTGTGTTGAAAACGGAATCCTCATACACAGTTGGTTGGATTGTAAATTGATGCAGCCACTATAAAAAACAGTATTAAGTTTCCTTAAAAAATTCTTATGAACCAGCAATTTCAATTCTGGGTATTTATCTGAAGAAATCAGATAAACACCCAGAAAAGAGAAGACAGTAATTGGAAAAGACATAGGTACCCCATATGCTCACTGCAGCATTATTTACAATAATGATGATATGAAAGCAACTTAAGTGCCCATCAATAGACAAATAAAGAAGAGGTGGTACACATATACAATGAAAAATTAGCCATAAAAAATGAAATCTTGTCATTTGTGACAACATGGATAAACCTAGAGGGTACTATGCTAAGTCAAATAAGTCAAAGAGAAAGACAAATACCATGACTTTACTTAAACATGGAACCTAAAAAACAAAATAAACAAACAAACAAAACAGAAACAAACTTACAGATACAGAGAATAAATGAACGGTTGTCAGATGGGAGGGAGGTTGGGGGTTAGGTGAAAAAGGGGAAGGGATTAAGAAATACAAATTGGAAGTTATAAAATAGTCATACAACACAGCATAGGAAATATAATTAGTAATACTGTAATAACTATGTATGATACCAGATGGATACTGGACTTATTGGGGATATCACTTCACAAGTTAAATAAATGTCTAATCACTATATTGTACACCTGAAACTAATAATATTGTATGTCAACTCTAATTGAAAAATAATTTTTTTCAAGTCTCATATAATAAAACTCAATTGTCAACAATGATTAATTAAATTAATTATAGTATTTCTGTGCTATAGATTATTATGAAATCATTAAAAATCATGCAATAAAAAATGTGCATGGCAAACGGGTTACAAACCAACATGTGCAGTGCAATTCTAATCTTGTTCATTACAAATTCAGAAGAGTAATTGTGAATATATCTATGGCCAGACATCTACAATATTAACATCTTTGTTTGGTGGTATTATGGGCGGTAGTTTTAATTTTCTTCTTGGTGCTTTTCTGTAGTTTTGAAAATTCCCATCAACCTTATACTACTTTTGTATTCAGAGAAAAAATCACTATGAAAATATTTATTTACTCAATATTACTTACTAAATACCTATCATGTGCCAGATATGCTAATACTAGGAACACAATAGTCAACATGAGGAAAAATTTTCCTAACTTTCAGAGCTTATTTGTAATAGGGTAAAGGCATAGAAGACAAACCAATAAACAAATACATAGTATATCAGATGGTGATACATATTTTGGGAAAGAAGGGAAGAAAAAAATCAAGGAAGGGAGGTAAGTGTGTGGGGCCTAAAAGAGAGGGCCATTTTAAATAAGGAAGGCTGAATATTGGGAAAGTATGAAAATTTCAACTGAGTGCATTTGAATTTCAAGTCCTTGCTGGTGGTCACAGGGGGTTTCAAGAAGTAAATAATTATTCGTCCCAGAGTAACTCAGGCGTCATCATAACACCACAGAAAAGGCAGCAGCTCTGGTGCACCAGTGAAGCAGATTGGATGGTGACCTACATGTCAAGAGAGCCAATGGCACTGGCAGAAGCCTCACAATGAACTTAGACTGCCCAACTGTAAGTATGTAAAGTGTTATTCTCATTAAGATCTTTGTACAAGCACTTGTGACAAAGCTGAAAAGTGCACTTCAGTATATATCTCTTGATAATGTAGAAAAGCAAACTTTGCCACCCCAAAGTGTATCTCTCTGGCATGAGGGTTATTTTGTTTTTAAGAAACAAAAGACTGAGGAGCAAACTTTGATCTTCCTCCAACCTGTCCAAGATAGAAGGCCCTTTCCAGGAAGAACTGCAGTCATAGACAACCCTAGGTGGGATAAACGGGGAGGGACCTAGCAAGATCAAAGTCCTCGCTGTGATCCATTGTCTCCAGGTGGCCCAGCAAATGTTTATTTACAAAATGTTAATTGTCTTCATCTCTCTGTGAATTGCCTCATTTTCCTTTGAAATCCCAGGCCCTTACCTCCTTCTCCTTAGTCCAGAATGACCTTCGTACCTCAATTTGCCTCACTGTCCTTGGAATTTTTATGCTTATGTGAATTCTCCCACAAGCACATATTAAAATTTGATGTTCTACTGTTAATATGCCTTATGTCATTTTATTATTAGACCAGCCAGAAGAACCTAGAGTAAGAAGAGTAGAGTAGAGTAAAATTTCTTCCTGCTCAACAATAGGGTAGATAGATGATAGATAGATAGATAAGGATGGATTAATCATCCATTCATAATACCTGGTTTCCTTGGGAAACTGTGAGCACCCTCCTTTCTTTCTTCTCCCAGCGTGGCCCCACCCAGCCAGGCATCCAGAAAAGCACAGCACAGACAACCAAGCCTGAGCGGAGGCCTTGTCAGTCTAGAAGGGTATGAACTTTTCCTTGCTCAGGTGGAATGGTGAGCCAGTTGGCATCAATGTAACGGTGTAGGCTTAATAGGATACAGGCTGGGAGGCCCCAGGGCCCCTCACAAGCCTAGCTTGGGGGCTGGGAAAAGCAGCAACACAGGAATTGAGAGTTATTTTGCATATCAATAATAGCAGGCTAGCTCACAGCCTGTGTGATCCAGGGAGATGGGCATGACTTTGACCTGTGATGTAGCCGGGAGGCAGCTCCCCGTTCTCCCTTACTGTGCCTGTGCAAAAGATTGGAGATGGTTCGCTCCCTGCCACCAGGCCGGCGTCTCTCTGCCGGGACCAACTATGGCGGCCAAGAAAGGCAGAAAATATAGGAGTGTGAGCAGCTGATTGTGGGAGGAGTAGGAAATGGGTTTACGGAGGAGGTTCCAGGCTGGGATTTAAACAAAAAGGTGGCTGCCATGTGGGACTGGGACGATGTGAGGCACTGCGAGACCGTGTGGGAAGAAAACGGGCGAAAGGACTCTTGCGGGTGGGCCATGAGGATATACCATGTGGTTCTGGATTGAGAACTGGAGATCACAGCGACACAGCTGATGGTGCTGGGGACTGCAGGAGACCTGCCAGCCCAGCACGGATTACTGGGAGGAACCAGCAGAAGTGAGCCGCAGACTTCTGTGTTTTTTTTGTTTTGTTTTGTTTTTTCTTCTGGAAGGTGGTACTTCAGATTGGCATGCTCTGAGACTGGCCTGACTGGGCAAAGGGGGGAGGGCAGGACTGTGTGTTTTAGGATATATCTTCATTACTAAAGGAAGTGAGATTTAACCGTAGAATTCTGCCATTTTTCTAAACCTATATAACTTTTAATTAAATAGTTCCTTTCATTTTTACCAAACTCTGGCATTGAGAGCCACAGTTCCTAACACAGCGGTGGGCAAAGAAGAACCATAGTACAGAAAGATCCCGGCGGGGGGAGGGCGTTTGTTTCTGCAACATCGAGAAGGTTGTTTGGAACACAAACAGTTTCCCCTACTCTCCTGTTAGACACTTTCATATAGTGAAATGTTGTTTGCTTAGAAGTTGTCTTTGCTTTTTGGAGTTGATTTAACAAAATACCACATACTGGGTGGTTTATAAACAGCAAACATTTATTTCTCACAATTCTGGAAACTGGAAGACCAAGATCAGGGTGACAGCATGGTTGGGTGAGGGCCCCCTTATGGGTGGCAGACTGCCAATTTCTGCCTGCATCCTTATAGGAAGAGGCGAGGAGGGAACTCTGTGGGATTTCTTTTATAAGGGCACTAATCCCATTCATGTGGGCTCCACCCTCATGACTCAAGAATTTCCCAAAGGCTCTGCCTCCTAGTACCATCACATTTGGCATTAGGATTTCAACATACATATTTTAAGGGAGGGGGCACAAACATTTAAACTGTGAAAGAAGTATTCCTGAATTCCAAGAATTCCCACATTTATATTTAAACAAAAGCATAAAGTGCATTACAAAGCCAAATATAAATTATTTTGTGCTGCTCTACAAAACTGGATATTTATAAATTGATGAGAGAAAAACAATTTATTTGGTGTGGAGAATTTTAATAAGAATTTTATAATTGCCTGCTTTATCTATAACTGCTGTGAATGATTTTGAAATTGTATTTAAGCCTCTGTCTAGTCACCTTTCTGACCCAGATATGGCATGCCCGCACTAGAATCAGCACTTGTTAAATGATGTCTGTCATCATGAGGACGACATGATGGTGATGATTAGAGGCAAATCGACAAACCAATTCTTGCTAAAGCATAACAATACTGCAGCAATGTTTTGCCTCTCCCAGAAGCATTTGTGTTTAAAAAGAGGACTGCAAAGAGGTGACAGGCAGAACCTAGAATAAATGTTGAATGGTGTAATTTGAGGACCTGACATTTGAAGGTGAGTATACAATTGGCCCTAAGTCCTCCCAACTGGCCACATGGTCATCTACAGATTCTGATTCTATAGAAACCGAGTACAGATTTTACCACTGTGGTATCAACTAAAATATAAATTCTTGTTCTTCACCCCTAAGGGCATAAACCTCTAGAAAGAACTTATGTTTCCACTGTTTCATATCCAGAAGCTTCATCCCTCTCGAGGGCACAGAAAGCTAGCTCTCCTGTAGGGATCCACTTCCTTACTTCCACCTACAGACCAGGAAAGAGGGGTACAGGGATGGGATAATTAAATCTGCTGCATTTTTAGGGATCAGTCTGTTGAATCCAGGCCTCTGGACATATATTCCATATTTACTAAATATTGAGGATGAAAGAGAAATGGATTCAGCACAATTGCACATTAATTATCCATGGCCTTTTGGCTCTCTGCACAGTGTCAGGAATTTTGAGATCCTCAAACTATTTTCTATTAAATAAGGAAAGAATATAGCAAGTAGGATAATATCATTTGTCAGTTTCATTTACAGCTCGTTTAGCTTGGCTGAATTAATGAGTACCTATTAGGCAGACTTGCAAGGATCCCTTTAAGATTCTAAAAGAGTACTGTACAATTTAATCTCACTTAAGGTGGTAGAATCATGAGTAGTAGAAGCAGAAAAAAATCTCTCAAGCTACAGATTGGCACTTTTTTAGAGTAGCTACCTTTTACCAGTCAAGAACATTCCTGGTATTGGGCAAAGAGCAGGCACTTACATAATATCTCTTTTGTGCGTGTCATTGGAGGAACACACAGCATTCCTTCTCTCTGAGACATGCATGTCCTCTCCCTCCATCTGCTAAATTCTTCCAGCATTTTGTTGCTGGTCTTTTGGGAGCACCTACTAATCTGCTCGTCCTAATATGTAGTTTTTCACCTATGTTTTAGATCGCCTTTGGATTACAAGCTTCACCAGGCAGATGCTGTGCATTTTATAGCTTCATGTTTCCCATAGTACTTTGTTTAGTGTTTCACATACAGGGTCTATCCAAAAGAAAAGCCAAACCATTGTTAATATATTGAGAACAGTTTGACATAGATGTAACCTGGTAGCCAAAGAGAGTGGAACAGATTGTGCATGTGTGAACAACGATGACTTCACTGTATTAGTGGGGGTGGTAGACATCCTTGAGTGAGCATGTGTACTGTGTGGTGGGCACATTCAAAATGGCTAAGCCATTAGAGCAACAAATCTGCATCAAATTTTGCATTAAGCTTGAACATTCCTCCGTAGAAACTATTCCGATGATTCAGAAGGCTGCAGCTATGGGCAACCGGTGATGGACAACTTCGTCACAACAATGCACCTACTTATGCATCACATCTCATGCAGAGTTTTTTAGCAAAGCACCAAATCACCCAGGTGACTTAGCCCCCCTACAGCCCAGATTTGGTGCCCTGTGACTTCTGACTTTCCCCAAAACTAAAATCACCTTTGAAAGGGAAGAGATTTCAGGCCATTGATAAGACTCAGGAAAATATGATAGGGCAGCTGATGGCGATTAGGGGAACTGTGTGAGGTCCCAAGATGTCTACTTTGAAGGGGACTGAGGTGTCATTGTCCTTTGTACAATGTTTCTTGTATCTTCTTCAATAAATGTCTCTATTTTTCATATTACATGGCTTGATACCTTCTGAACAGACCTCATATGTTAGGGTGTTCAACAAATAGTTTCAAATTGATCAATACCAAGAGAAAAGAAAGGAAATGTCGCCACTTCTAAAAGCTTATAATTGCCCTGGCCGGGTGGCACAGTTGGTTGGAGAGTCGCCCCATACACCAAAACGTCGCAGGTTTCATCCATGGTCAGGGCACATACCTAGGTCGCGCTGGATCTCTGGTTGTGGTGTGTACAGGAGACAGCCGATCGATGTTTCTTTCTCACATTGATGTCTCTCCCCGCCCTTCCTCTCTCTCTAAAATCAACAAAAATATCCTCAGGTGATAATTTAAAAAATAAAGTAAAATAAAAGTTTATAATACCTAATGATGAGATAAATACCTTTTTAAAAAAAATTTCTAAAATAAGTACTTTCTCTGTGCTTAGCATGGCACTATGCTTGACACTTTAAATACATTACCTCATTTAACCATGTCCCAATTGGAAGAGAACAAGTTTGAGCCTTGCAGAGGTTAAATCAATATTAGCTTAACATTATACAGTCAGATTTAGGATATAACCACAGGTGTGACTCTAGATTCTGTGGTCTTAACTTTTATACCACACATTCCTATAATTTTTAATGACTGTTGAGGTTTTACTATTATTACTTTTATTGTCACTCTGATATTCCATATGCCAGAATTAATTGTTAAAATTGGTGAATGTACGATAGCAAAAGAACAAAGACAAGCACTGAAATAGGTGGGGAAAATGCAGTATTGGCCTTTAATTCCCTACTATTGTGGTCTGAAGAATGTTGGTATCATTATAAATATTCAAGACAGATTTAGATGAAGTGAAATAGTGGTCTTCTCTTTTCTGGATACAATGGTGCTTAGCAGAGGGAGAGAATTACTAATCATAAAAGTGATCAACAGTTCTGAGTAATAGGAGACAGTAACATCCTGTTGAATAGAGAAATTTTTTGAGATATTATTACATCTCAATTTTACTATTATATGCATTTAATATCTATGATGGTTTAGAACTCTGCATAGGCACATGGAATATGAGATTGAATAGAATGTTGTGCCTGCCTTCAAAGTGCAGCTGGGTAAGCAATTAAAATGCATTTGGTGTATCTTATAATAAAGCCTCATAGAAAATGGTATAGGGCCCTGGCTGGTGTGGCTCAGTGGACTGAGTGCTGGACTGCAAACCAGAGGGCCACTGGTTTGATTCTCAGTCAGGGCCCATGTCTAGGTTGTGGACCAGGTCCCCAGTAGGGGGCATTTGAGAGGCAACCGCATATTGCTGTTTCTCTCCCTCTCTTTCTCCCTCCCTTCCCCTCTCTAAAAATAAATAAATAAATAAATAAATAAATAAATAAATAAATAAATAATCTTCCCCCAAAAAAAACTTTAAAAAAAGGAAAGTGGCATAAGAACAGATATAGAAACAATTCTGCCTAATGATCAAGAAAAGAAATTGTCGAGGAAGAACAGGTCTGAAGGGTATGCTGGTACTAGGGCTGAGGCGGTAGCATAATGAGCAGCAGATAGGGGGCTTGATTCTGGGGTCTAGATGGTTCTGTCAGAGCAAATGATGCAAAGGATCTGATGGGGTCCCAGAAGAAGATGGAAGATGAATGGACAGGACACAGGTATCGGCATCAGAAGGATGTCCTGGCTGGTTAGGTGAGCACGAAGAGCAGTGAGGCCACTGGCATGTAGGAACACTAGCAGAAGACATGGAGTTCAGACACAAGCACCAGAATTCAGGGTCAAAGGTCTGCAAAGGCCCACGGAACTTTGTCAAGGGCCCTTAGAAGTTAGGGCCTTAACTGTGTCATAAGGAGCAAGATCAGAGCAAGAATAGCCTTAAACACGAAACCTGACTTAGCCATGAACCTTGATGCTTCTGGTTAGGGGCTTTTTAAATCTTTCTTAAAACTGAGCAAGAGTAAGGTTGGCTTCACAGTCTGAGTGTGAGTATAGGACAAGGCAGAGACTGCAGGAGGAAATAATAAGCTCCAGCTATGGGGAGCAAAAGGGGCCAATTAGCTGCTATACATCATTATAGGTAACTCACTAGGCATTTCCTTGTCATCTTAGCCACAGAGGTGTCCAAACTTTTGGTGTCTCTGGGCCACATGGGAAGAAGAGTTGTCTTGGGCCACGCATTAAATACACAAACACTAATGAAAACCGATGAGCAAAAAAAGGTCTTAAGTAAATTTATAATTTTGTGTTGAGTCACATTCATAGCCATCCTGGGCCACATGCACCTGGTGGCCACGGGTTGGACACCCCTGATAGGACATTAACTGCTGAAGGTTTAGGTAGCATTTTGTTTTGCATAATGACATTGGTGGAATAATTGTGTCACTAGTAAGTCATCTGACAGTCCTGTCTGTTACTATTGATATGCTCATAAAATTAAAAACATATTTTTAGAACATAAAAGTTTTCTAATTAGGGTACCTTATTCTATCACTTGAAAAAAATTAGCACTGTAATGTTTAATTAATTTATAATTTTAGATAATTTAACAGGGGCTAACTGTAAGTTTATCTTTGATTGATTTGCATTAACTATCATTTATTAGGCTAATTAAGTTAGGCAAGATTATAAGAGAAATGTTTAAATCGCTTTTAAAAATAGTTTTCCAATACTCTTAAATACTTTCAAAGCTACCATTTATATATCAATACTTAATTGATAATTAAATAGTACTAATCCTTACCTATTCATGAAAGTAGTTTCTTTAGTGACATTTACTTGGCACCTTAGAGATAACACCTTCTGAATCACTACGATATTTATGATAGTTAAGACTCTTTCAGTTTTAAGTAAGAGAAATTCAGCTTGAACAAGCTGGGCTCCATTTCTTTTTTTTTTTTTTTTTTTAGATTTATATAAAAATCTAGTTTTTATTTT